>JANDBE010000028.1:29420704-29431187 GCA_024320915.1 Erigeron philadelphicus
ATTTACTTGTAATAGCATGTCAATCATATCATATGTACCCAAATGTCATTCTCTTATTATACGTAATGACCCTTTTAAAGCGGGATTAATTGAATTATTTAGTTCTATGGCTTTGATCTCTCGTGAGGGTATGTTTGACGCACAGTACAAGGACAATGGTACCCAACCCCTGAAGCGGGATATGAGGAGATGAGATGTAGACAATCGTGTCTTTAAAGGTAAATAGATTGTTTTCATAAGGACCTTTAGCCAAACGGGGACAACATAGATGAGTGTTAGAGGTAAGTAACCACAACGAATACACTTGACGCATAGAGTAAAATGTAGAAACTATTACTAGAGAAGTCTTGTTTGATCAACAAAACTCATAGAAGTTAAGCAAATAAACCTACAAAGCTCCATCTAGTTTTTGTAGGAGATAATATATTTCATAAGAACGAACTTGCAAAATAAAAGAAGAATTTCCATTTTGTACCCCACGTTTCCTTTTTCTATTTGTTATCATATTTTGATCATGAACTTTAAAATATTTCAACTTCACAAATGAAACGTGTTGTCTTTGATGTTTTATGATAGAACTACCTACTTTGAATGTTAAGCTTCTACTTATAAGATATTATTTTGAAGATTGATCTAGCGAGACAACACGGCTATTGCTACACTACACTAAATTCCATGTATGAGAAATTCTACACTTCTAAATGTATACATTTGTCTCTATCTCCAAAAGTTTAATCTTTAAATAGAACCTAAAGACAGTCTTGATAAAAGATAAGACTGTCTACATCCCAACTTCTTCCATACACCGCGAGATATTGAGACCGAAAGCTCATAAAAGACGACGTTCATGACAAAATCAAGTATAATTATATATTATTGTCATTTTCATATTATGCTGATGAGATATCATTGGTAAATCATTTTGTTTTCTTTTTGTGAGGCTAACATTTCGCTTAGATCAATCATACGAATCTCATTAACTACGGAAACTATGATTCAAGTTTGATAATTGGCGCGTAGGAAATGAAGAGCTGATCCAAGACAAGGTTTTAGTTTTTTACCGTAACGGACCTTCAAAGGCTGGAGATTTTCCGATATCGGTAATTCTAGTGGGCTTGAGCTTCCCGGCATGTCTTACCTGTCGCTATTGGGCAACAACAGGCAGCCAGAGCCTTTCACTATTGGGGAACTCCGGGTAAGCGGACATTAATTTCTTTCATCCATTTTTAAAAACAAGCCAGTGTCATTAATTAGATTTAAGAATTATAGTAATTAATAATAAATGAATAACAACGTACCCTAGGAATGATAAAAACAAAAACATGAAATTGGGGACCAACACTCATCAAAGTACCCTTATTCTTTATTGTGTAAATAGTGGAGGTCATGGTTTTCTTTGAAGTGGTTTTCCTCATTCATTGCATTCACATGTCTTTTACAATCCCTTATTCTTTAGTGCCCTTCACATGTCTTGTTTTTTCAAGATATATACCTGGTCAAACTACCCTTTTGTTTGACTTTTAAACCACAACCCCATATTTTACCACAATCTTACACTCTTTTTGCACTTTTACCCTTTGACCAATATATAAACGAGTAACAACACATTTGATAAAGTTAATATGCATAAACATATACTTAAAAATTCAATGATTGACATAAATATAATATATTCACATATAAAACTATTGGTAGGAGACCAGGTACGATATAGATTCTGCTATATAGCTATTTACCCTTCTACCATCCGTATACAACAACAAAGATGCTCGGTAGTGTCATGAGCAAAACCATAAAGAAGGAATAATGCAAACAACCAACACCAACTAAAATTTTAAAAAGGTCACATAACAATGATATTAAAAAGGATTAAAAGAATTTATTGATGAAATTGTTTAACAAAAAAGAAGAAAATAAAAAGCCCCCAAAGTATAACTGATCCAATACATCTAAGGCCTACCCAACCTACTTCTTCCTCCAAAAGTTACTCTTTTTTTTATTAATCTTTTTTGTATATATCTTCATCTTCACATATATACACAAAGGGCATATCCATAACCAGAACACAGCCATTGGGAAGCCCACTTGTAATTACATTTGGTACATGCTATTATCTCAAATGGAAGAACAAACAACAGGATAGGGGTGGATAGGCTAATGATAAGGGGGTGAAAATGAGAATTCTAAAAAAAAAGCTAACATTTTGATGGGAAAAGAATGAAGGGTGTCGAAAATCGCTAATTGTGATCCATAAGAGCATAAGGTTGTGATCAAATAGAGGAAGGGAGGGGCTGGGGGATTTCAATAAATGGAATTCTTAAGTTTTAACATCTGCAAAGGTCAAGGTAAAACTTACTAATCTAACCATCTCTAGTTTACACTGGCTTTGGAATGTGGTTGTTGACGAAGGATGAAATTATTGTGTCTTCTTATGTAATAGTGATACAAAAGATGCAGGAGATGGGAGGTGTTCATGTCACAGGTAAAAACCAGGGTGTGATGAAAAGGAAATTTCCATTATCACACGTTGTATGGCGGTAGTTGGAAGGCGGGAACAACATTTACCATTATGTCCTCCATCAATGACTAATAACTGTTGATTTTTTTCACAAGCTGTAATGGCGGACAGATGATTCCAACACTTCTCGACATGGGCATACCATCTCCTTCATTCGATTGCCCTTTTTGTAAATCTTGATAGTTGGTACAATTCTGACATTCTCAACATTTGCTACTGCCGGGCTCTCTTCAATATCAACCTTTATGTTATAAGGAAACAATATTAACGAATGGATGTAAAATCACTTGCTTTTGTTTGCAAAAAAATATAAAAATGTAAGAGTCATGTTTACACATGTGCAAATAGATCCCAGCATATGTGTACGCATGTTTGCTTCCGAATAACAATAATCAAAACTTTTAATGTTCCACAAGTCTTCTTTCACTAAAGAACCCCCAACAGTTTTTCCTCCTAAAAATAGTACACTAAACATAAAGAGGATGGTTGATTGTTTGTACCTTGAGAAAATTTATGGATGGATAGCGAGTGCATAAGGTGTCAAGAAACGGAGATATTTGCTTGCATTGAAGATCGGATGTTGTTTTGAAAAGAACAACTGAGGCTCCTACGATTTAAAGTTAAAATATCAGAAAAAGGTTTAAAACTTTAGCAAAAAAAAGTAGAACACTAAACAAAGAATAGAGAACAAACCTGTTGAAGCAACTGCAGCTTTGAACTGCTCAAGATTATTAATCAATTCAACTTCGCCACCAAATTTCATATTATATACTTCTTCTCCCCGGGATTTCTTTAACGCAACTTGAGCATGAAATAAAGATTCAGCTATATCGTTGTTATCCGGAAGGTCTCTTCTCAAAACCTCATAATCTCTCACCGATTCAGCCCATCGTTCAAGCTTCAACGCATATAACCCCAAATCAAATTCAAATAGTACAAAATTTACATTCTCAAATATAAACAGTAAAACAAGGTGTCACTAATAAACTATATACCTTACTATAAGTAGCGGCCCTTCGAAGAAGTGCTTTTGTGTAATTTGGATGAATAAGAAGTGCTTGATTGCAATCATCAAGAGATCTTTCAAACTGCATAAGCTTAAACCAACAAGCTGCTCGATTGCAATACAGAATTGGATTTGAGGGATCAAGTCTAAGCCCTTCACCATAAGCAGAACAGGCTTCTGTGAATCTTTCTGACTTGAAAAGATCATTCCCACGAGCTCGAGATCTACAAAACGACCTAATGTTTTGAAGCGAAAGCGCGACCTCAACGTTTCTAGGATCAATATGTGCTGATTTCTCAATTGAAGTAACTGCATTCTCAAATCTTGAAAAACAAAAACAAAAAGAAATCAGTTGGAATCTTTCGCATGGACAAAGCGTTTAAAGAGTAAAATTAGATGTAAATGCAAGCTCACCTTCCTAATGACATGTCAATTTGAGCATGAACAAACAAAAGGTATTGCTCAGAAAGCATCCCAAAAAACTTCACTTGAGAACATGAAATGCTACTAGGTGCCTCAAACTTAGGCATACTTGAAATGACCAAATCTGCATCATCTAATTGACGAAGCTTCAATAATGCTTCGGCTTTGCAGGCATATAGCTATAAATTTAATATTAACACATTTAGTTTTCATTATAATAATACTAGTAATGATCTAATAAAAAACTTCCTAACTAATTTGGCTTACCTGAGGACATGAGTCTGCTCCAGATGAGATTGCAGCTTCACTTTCCCGCAGCACACCAGCCCAATCTCGTACTCTTCTAGAATCAGTACACTTACTCAAATGCTTCTCCACTACTTGCAACTTTTGAGCCTCTTTTAAGTCAGGTTGCTGCCCTTGAAAATGAAGGTGTCTCCTTGCACTTTCAAGCTGTCCTAAACTGCCATTGCTTACATTAATTAGAATCAAGTATTTACATTTTTCTTATGTTAAAAACTTCGGTAATTTTTCTTATCGATTGCACTCTTGATCATGCTCAAGAACATCATCATAACTACAAAAACCAAGATCTAAATCAGCATTATAACCCAAATACATTTCATTTTACAAGATCAAATTCAACAATCCATCCAACCTAACTAAAACATATAGTATATCTTTTGAAACTAAATCTAATCAAGCAAGCAAAACACACAAATATATATAAAACCAACCATAACCAAAAAAATAACTACAAAAGTCAACTCATGAACTTTGGATCTAAAAAAAAAAAGTGCATGAATAAAGTTTCATTTTTCTCCCATGATTTATTGAGAAAAACTTAGTATAACAAAAACATATGCATATAAATACACACACACACACACATATACATATAAAGTTTAGAACTTTATGCAAAAATTTCATGAACTCACCTAATAAGAAGAGATCCTAAACGTTGATGAGCTCTAACATATCCAGAATCCAACTTGATAGCTTCATCACATTCTTTAACAGCTTCATTAAACCTCTTTAAACACATCAATGCGGCTGCACGGTTACAATGGTAGGCTGCATTCACAGGTGATAATGAAATTGCTTTATCATAATAACTCAATGCTTCTAAATAATGTCCTTTTTTATACTCTTCATTCCCTAATCTTTTCAAATCTTCTGGATCCATTGATAACCTTCTAGAACTTGAAATGCCCATTACATGGGTGTCATTTTTGGTCTGTCCTGACCCAGATCCGGATCCGGATCCTGACCCACCTCGCATTATACTACCATGACCATAATTTCCAGTGCCTAAACTTAACACATCTGGTTTGGAGCTCCGGTTAGCCATCATACCAGTTTTTAAGACCCGACCCGATGGACAAATATTTCCGGCCGGAAGTACATTCACCGGAGGTGAAGTAGCCGAGCTACCACCAGTGAAAATCTGTGCATGACCCGAATCAGCCCGGGTATGACCCGGTTTAGCTTTGCCGGAAAATGTCGGTGTCGGTGAACTGTCCACCGACAACTCGCCGGAATGAGTGTTGTTAGTTCCGCCGGAATCTGTCTTTTTAGCACCAGAGCCAGAACCAATTTGTAACCCATTTCCAGTCCGACCCGAAACTGACCCGGATGAGCTAGAGCTACTACTAATCGTTGGCCCAGCGCGTAACGGTGAAATGGGTGAGCCCGAACCCGACCCAATACCCAGATTGAGTTCCCGGAAATCAGGTTTATCGGTATTATCGCCGCCGTCGCCGGAGATATTAAGTGACTGTTTAAGACGATCGGAAAGTGTAGCATTAAACCCTAACTCCGGCGACATTTTCTTGACAGAAGATTAATAAAGATTAGACCTTTTTTTAATGCCCACAAAATATAAGTGATAAAGATTGAAACTTTATTACTAAATAAGTAATGGGTATATATAATATATAAAATAATCTTTCATAAATGTATATAAGATAATAAAAGGTTTTAATATTATTATTAAGTAATGGGGGTGTGGTTGAAATTAATAAAAATATACAACCACTAAAAGAGATTACAACATTAGAGAAACATATAGATACAGAAGAGAGATATAAGAAGAAGATGAAGCAGAAGAGAAAAAGAAAAAAGAGATGGGGATCTTGTGATTTAAAGGAAGAAGTAAAGAATGATGAATGTGAAATGGTTCAAGATAGAGAGAGAAATTATTTTATTTTATTTTATTATTATATTATATTTATAAATATAAATGTATTAAAATATTATGAGGTTTTACAGTGAGGAAAGAGAAGATGTCTTTGTTGTTTAAAGAAAAAAAAAAGATGATGTATTATTTGATAATCTAAATTTATAATGGAAAGAATATAATATAAAAAAGAAAAAAAAAAAATTCGGACATTTTTTTGCGAAAGAATTTCCACTTCTTGACTGATGGTTCACGAGCTAGAGGTCTCTCTCTTTACTACACACTACTTTTGGTTTCTTGATCTATACTTATGCTATAGTATATTCTTATTTTCTTTCATATCTATATTAGCATATATATACACATATATTAGCTAATATTTATATTTATGTTTGTTAATATTTTATAATTTATAATGTACTATAAAACCTTCAATAAATGTTGCTCAAGTTGTCATTTTATCTGTTTTTAATTTAATATTTATATATTTATATTATGTTTTGTTAAAATGGGACAAGACAAATACATGAATGTAAATATTAAAGACTATTGAACAAAAATGGTTATATACATGAATTTTAAATAACTTTGACATTCAAACAAGAAAAGAAATTTGAGAAATGACTCGTTGAAAAAAAATTTCATTAACTTTTATATGGATTCGGTGTATAATGGGATATTAATGAAATATGCTTAGATGATATGCATCTGGTTGAAAATTTGATTAGTCTGAATACAATTTAACTTTATAGCGAGCATTTTATATGAAATTAATGATGATTATTGGTTTTTTGTTTTGTCTTTGTGTTAATGATTTTTGTTTCAAATCATAAAAATAATATATATTTACATTTAATTGGTCGCGAGTTGTTCCATACTTTTTTAAAAATATAAATTTCCATGTTCATATATATTCTCATAGTATAGGATGTGTATATATAATTGTCTAATTAGTCTAAACATGAGTCTTAATTTATAACATACATACTATATGCGTGATGATAATTGTTTCAACTCACGAAAATATTGGGCATTTACCTTGAATTGGATATGAGTTCCAACTTAAATGGATTTTTAAAGTTTGGACATCTTAATTTGCATGTCCATAAATATCTAACGTGTGTAAAACTGTGGATATATGTTAAAAGTCAAAAAAGGAGATAAAACAACAAACAACCTAATGGAAAATCTTACCAAACTTTGTAACGGCACCCAAAATATTAAATTGTCCCCAAATACAATGTAACATCTTACGTATGAGATGGTTCTACATGATGGGTTAGAACGAAATGTACCTTCACATTGTACATCTATGCACGGTATGATGACACTAATGATCTCATATTATAAGTACATTGATGTTATGATGAAATATCAAAATACTACTAGACTCCACGTTTGCTTTTTAACTAGTACATTTTCAATCGACTTTCAAAACATATATTAACCAAGGCACTTTTTTGATAAAAGGGCAATGAATTTATTGCTTATGAGTCAGAAGAAAGTTACTAAATCAGAAAAAATTGCACCTAATTGTGTTAAAAAGATGTACTTTTATGTTATATTAAGCAAGGTAAAAGAGATATGGTCGAGATTATAATTAATTTCATCCATTCATAGGTTTACTAGACCAAGTTTTAAGAAACTTTGGATTCTTATTTTGACCGTCACCAACTACCAAACAGTTCAAACTCATTAGCATTGAATTGATTTCCTACTCTATTCAAGCAATTGTACTTCAAATCAAAACAGACTTCATTTCTCGAAAATGCAATTTTCCAATTGATCCTTGACAAGCACTACTATAAGGAAAACTTGTTTCCTTCTAATGGAATGGACTATATTAAGTAAGGTGGATTTTACCTTGTTCACAATGAATTAACTAGGTCCAAAACTTCAAATTGTTGTGCGATAAAAGTTACTCTCATCATCTTCGTGCATAATTTACTTATCGCTTTCTTTCCTTTTAATCGGGCAAGCCAATACTATACTAGCCAAGGGTGAATCGTCTATTATACTTACTGTTTCCTTAAACGTTGCCTTGAGCTGTAGTTAAGATGTATTAGTTAATTAGTTGTATATTTACCATAAGATTTAAGAGGTAAACTTTTACTATGAAAGATATATTTTTTTATGCAAGTTAAGTACACCCCTAAAAGTTGCCTTTATCATTTTCCTTATACTTATCATACATTTTATAGAAAGGAGCTTCTGAGATCTTGGTGAACATTTTGTTAACGATTTTATCCGAATTAATGATTTAGATTTTAGATTGATATTTTGACATATTTTGGAAAACATGTCTTGGCAAATTCACGTCATTTATTAGGCTTGCCAAAAAAAGGCAATTAGGTACAATTCTTTGTGGATAGAATTCATTTTATAAGATTTTGGTTGTTGCTTGCTTGAAATAAAAAATTAGGTTAAAGTCATCTAGTCTAGATATAATGTTATTAAATGGTGAACACATAGAGGTCTAATTACTCGATGGATATCACAACACAAAGGGAGAACTTACATAACTTGATTACTCTTTATTTACCTAAAAGATTGGTAATGTGAAATTTGGGGTTGAGATATTATATCGTGTTACATCTAGTCAAATTTCAACAAACAACAAACCAAATAATAAAAACCATGAACATTATACGAAAATAAGTCTACCTTTCTCACTTCCTATATGTTTCTACACACAAAGAATTTTCTTGGCTTTTAGCTTTTGATTTTCACAATATAGCGACTGTCCTTTTACACTCATTCATTGGATTTGTAGATAGGAAGAGGTTGGAACCAACACTAAAGGGGGCACGCACGCTCAAAATAGATATTATAGGGGGCAAAGTGTCAAGTTAATGCTAATAGCTATGTATACATTTTTATTTTTCTTTAACATTAGGTATGTATACATTTTATTGTGGAAAGTGGAAACTCAAGAATTAAAAGAAATGCTCATAGGAATGGAGACTGAGCTTTTTTCAGAATGGGTTTTTTTTAGAATTGAAGTGAGTATATGAAGAGGCATGACGCTGAGCCCAAATTTGTCGTTAAAAAAAAGCAAACCAGTTTTATCAAGATGGATTAAAAACCTCGTTCATTATGAAATTGCGTATTGATGTTCTTTCCAAGGCTGAAATAACTACTACTACTACTCTGTATCTAATTAATTATGTTATACTGATTAATTAGACTAGTTGTTAGAAGTTTGTTAAGAGGGTGGAAAGTGTATGAATATGATTCTCATTCTTTTGTAATTATGCTTTTTTATTATTATTATTATGTCAATCAGAACAACTCTTCAATGTATTGGTGTACATTTTAATTGCCATTAGATTCTTCACAAAGTATAATAAAATATCGCTGAATTTTCTTTAATTATTTAACCCCAATCGATCTTAATTTTTAATATTTTCTTTGATTATAAATTCCAAATAATTAAACGAAAAATAAAATTGCAAGATACAAATTTCAGCTAAACAGCTAGCTATGAATTATCAACTTGTTTAAAAGTATAAGTTAGCTATTTGTCAAATACTCATTAATTTTAATTAAATGTAATAGAAAAAAGTAACCTAAGTAGCACAAACATGCATACAGATGCATATGGGCACTCTTCTATGTATAGGGTCTCCATTATTTCGGTTTCCACGTGTTGTTCGAGTTTTAAGAATTTCAGTTTGATTCATAAACCAAACTAGATTGGCCGATTGTATTTAGGTTGTTATTTAATTCTATCAAATAAAGCTAGGCTCGCCACGCATTTGAAAAACTAACCATCTCGGATTCAAGTTTTATCGTATGCATATTTGGAGGTAACCACGGGTAGTTAGATTTAAGTCCGTGTACGTAGTACGTGCTTATGTATTTTTACCTTTTTTCTCAAATATATCTTACGCTGAATAACAAATAGTTATATATACTTATAAAAATATTGGTATATTCAGGAAAAAGAAGATGGAAATAAGATCCCTTATATGTCATCGTATAGATAGCCGTTCCAAAAATTTTTTTTAGTCATTGTATAGGTTTCTTCAAGCTCGAATGATTTTCATATGAATTTTTTTTTTAATATAAAAAGGTACTCTATATATTAACAACCCATCATATAATAATTTACATATTTGTTCATGCATTTGTCCATTATGTGATTTTAAATCTAACCAATCTAGTTATTGGTTAAACTCATATACTAGGGCGCGTTTAATTATAAAAAATGTAATCTAGTTTTTCATTTTTAGTTTTTTAAAAGATGAAGGTAGTTTTTTTTCCTAGAAAACAAATAAAAATTTTGAAAACGCATTTTAATTATAAAACTAGAAAGCATGTTAGAGATGTGAGGATAGGGGGAGGAATAAAATGA
>JANDBE010000028.1:29881608-29893022 GCA_024320915.1 Erigeron philadelphicus
ATATAGTATTTACTGCTACAATTGAATCTATATATTGTATGTGTGTGTATAGTGTTTACTGTTACAATTGAATCTATACCTATTTATGTACGGATTATGGAGACATTAGTGTTGTGTAGTCAGAGTTTAGATCGTGAACTAATACGAGATTCCGGATTGATTTATACGATGATATGCACCGAAAGTTTTTAAGTGTTCGGTCAGTTTATTTCGGTTGATTTTAGATTTTGCTGTTAGAGAGGAATTGTGAAAGTTTATGAGTATTGATATAACATACGTTTGTGTAGTATCTATAGTTAGTTGAATCTCTATCTGTTTCTGTATGAATTATGTGAAATTAGAAATATTTAGATTGCGAACTAATGCGATATTTCAGATTGATTGATTCATGATAACTTAACCGATATGTTTTGAGTTTTGGTTAGTGTAATGGTTGATGTAGTTACGATTAATTTTGAATTTTGCAGTTAGAGAGGAGTTGTGGAATTCTTTTTGAGTTTTCGAGTATTGTGGATGAAGGGGAGATGAAGAGCGTAACGTTGAGGAGATTAGAAGTACAATGACAACTAGTATTAATAGTAATACGAATGGATTGTCGTTGGATTTAAGAAGTATACAGAGTTATTATGGATCACCTGCGGCTCAACAGCAGCAGGTGGTACAACAGAACGGTTCGTTGCAGACTCAAAATGGATTCATCGTGCGTAAAGCTTCGAGGATGTCATTGGCTGGATCGAGGGAGAAGGATAAGCTTCTTCCGATTTTGTGTAGATATTTAAGTAGAAAGAAGGTTGTCATGATGGTTTTGGTTTTGTTTGCCTTGTTAGCTTTCTTGTCTGGGTTCTTTAACGCAACCAGAGGTTAGTTTCTCGGCCACGGTATTTTATGTTTATTGATATGTGTCTACTATTTTTGGATAGCATGCATGTTCAAATTTATACCCGTGGACAATCTATACTGTGATCGCCCGTTTGGTGAAGCTTCAGTAACTGACTATAGATATGTAAAGTGTAAATGCCTATCTAGAGACAATTAATATTGCCCTGTTACTGCTTTTCTATGTTTGTTTTCTTTTCCTATCCTGGAGTTGGACCATAGACGTAGAGAAGATAATGAATCCAGTTTGTTATACAAAAGATCTTGGTTTTGCCAGTGATTAAAAGCTGTTATCTCCTTACACCGAGTATGCTGCCAAGAAAACTGAAAATGTTTAAAGTACTGTATTGTAATGAGATAAATGAATACTCTATAAGATGCGCACTTTGATGCCTATTCTTTCACTTATCTTTTTCAATCAACATAATGCTTATAGTACATTGGTTCTCTTTTGTCAGAAGATGCATCAGAGAGAACGATCTTCAATCCCTTTAACGAGGCTTATAATAATACCTCTTTACAGTTCTCCAGAAGGTTTGGTGATGAGAAAGACAATCGTTCTTCCTTGCAGTCAACGCTGTCAGTATGTGAAGAAAACCCTCCCATCCGCTATTCTTCTGATGCATCACTTTATACAGGATCCCTCCCTTCTCGTAGCAATTTTTGTCAGAATTTTGCATTTCCTCCTCCTCCTCCAGGTGACAGGAGACGGCCTGGACCTCGACGTAAGCATGTGTTCGTGTTTCTTTTCTACTAAAAGATTAAGTAGTAATTTAAACTAATTTAGGTACTTTGTATAGTATCTGATTTTCTGATGGCATTGTTCACCAGCTTGTCCTGTATGTTACCTTCCTGTGGAGGAGGCTATGGCTAGCATGCCGAGCTCCCCTTCAATATCACCAGTGCTTAATCACTTGACTTATTTTCATGAGGAGAGTTCTACTAAGACTGAACGACACGAAGGCTCTGATTTTGGTGGGTATCCATCTATAAAGCAAAGGAATGAATCTTTTAATATTAAAGAATCAATGACTGTGCATTGTGGGTATGTCTAATATAGAAACCTGGAGTATTTCCTTCTGAACACTTTTATAATTTCTCAAAACAATTTATTAATCATACAAATTCTTCCAGATTTGTAAAAGGATGCAGACCTGGTTACCAAACTGGATTTGATATCGATGTATCTGATCTTGTGGAGTTGGAGCAGTATCATGACATCATTGTTGCATCAGCCATATTTGGTACTTCTGAGCAAAACTCATATCATTCTTAGAAAATTTATAGGAGTACTTTATCTGCAGTCTCCAACGTATTCCGTTTCGTTATTTTTAGGGAACTATGATGTAATCCAACAACCAACTAAGATTAGTGAGGCTGCAAGTAGAAACATCCCATTTTATATGTTTATTGATGAGGAAACTGAAGCGTATATGAGAAACTCTAGTCTTTTAGACTACAGAATGAAAGTGGGATTGTGGAGAATTATCGTTGTGCATAACATTCCTTACACCGATTCCAGACGCAATGGAAAGGTTTGTCCTCTTTGTCTTTGACATATTTATACTCGTCTCTATGTGTAATGTGTGTTTTTTAGACGATTTTCCATAAGTGATATCAAATGTGAACAAGAACATTTGCATTTGTTAGTTAATTGGAAAGTAAGTTAAAGTATTACGCCAAGGCAATTTACTTAGAGAGAACCACTTTTGTTGTAATATTTGTCCTGGCCAGAATAAACCATCACAGGGTGAAAGTAATTACCTATATAACAGCGGGTCAGGCGCTACATAATACTGTAAAAAGGTCAACATTACTGACTTGTTAATAATTTTTGAAACTTCGATGGTCCTCCTGGCCAGAAAAACATGGTTACTTGACCAAAGTTAGTTATTTGAACTTAGCTTTAAACATTTATTAAGCCCTTATATCTCCATAAGGTGAAATGTATGACTATGAAGTTAAGATTCGTTTGATTTGATGCAATTAGAATCTGTATTAACCAAAATTACCTACATGGCAGGTCCCGAAGCTTCTGCTACACAGGCTCTTTCCAAACGTTCGGTACTCTGTATGGATCGATGGGAAACTGAAACTTGTTGTGGACCCATATCAACTTCTGGAGAGGTATTTTCATGCAGTATTTTTAGCTTCACCTTCTCGATACTATGATTATGGTGTTCTGATCATGTACTTTGTTCAGGTTCTTGTGGCGCCACAATGCTACTTTTGCTATTTCAAAACATTATAGGCGGTTTGATGTATTTGAAGAAGCTGAAGCTAATAAGGCTGCAGGAAAATACGACAATGCGTCCATTGATTACCAGATTGATTTTTACAGAAACGAGGGTCTAACACCTTATTCTGAGGCTAAGCTTCCTATAATTAGTGGTAGGTTTTTGTTTTCTTTCACTTCTCGCTTGTTTGGAGATCATATTGTGAAGAGGGTTACTGCTTTTGTTGTGTAGATGTTCCTGAAGGGTGCGTCATCATAAGGGAACACACTCCAATAACAAATCTCTTCACCTGTTTGTGGTTCAATGAAGTTGACCGGTTTACTTCAAGAGATCAGTTGAGCTTTGGTATTGTAAGGGACAAAATCATAGCTCAAGTCAACTGGAGTATCAATATGTTTATGGACTGTGAGAGACGGAACTTTGTGATACAGGTACGTAATCACCACCGCTGTTCATTATGGGGCCACAGTCTCCTAGGAGTTTGTGAATTATTCAGCGCTAATTGCATAAAAAAGTAATCAACTTTGGTCTCCTTTTTATTTTGGGTGGTTAATTTGTTACAGTAATAACTATGAAATTTCAAAAAATTTCAATTTAAGGTTATTGGTCACCTATGAAATTTCATTGACTGGTTACTCGATGATTACCTAAAATCAATTGTTTGAACGTTGGTCACCTATAATTTTTTTGCAACTTGCCTGAGAAAAGTTGGAAGCTGGTTACATTAAATTGAATTTATCAGCCATTTATATACTCTATGGGAATTACAGTGTTTGATTGGGTGTGTATAGTTTGAGGAAATTGTTGACTGTCGGGCAAATGTCCTTAATAGCCTTTATCATGAATAAGTCCGTCTTGTGTACCAACATCAATTTTTTGTGTATGCAGACGTACCACCGAGATCTACTAGAGCACATGCCACCTCCTGCACCTAGAGTGAGTTATTTAAGGCGTACACGGGCTCCTATTTTTGTTCCAGTTCCTGTATCTGTGCGAAGTAATCCATCTACCAAGAATTTAACAAAGAAACCTCCTGTTCGACGGAAAGGAGAGAGGAAGCCTCGTGTAAGGAGACATCCAAAAAATCCCACTAATAGGGAAAACCTGGTGTTTTGACACTTTGCTTTTTCTCACTTCACTCTTTTTATTTTCTTTATATAACAAAAGAAATAGAATTTTACTTCTCGTGATTAGTCAACATGATTTTGGATGTGTGTAGCATATGATGGATAGTCTTCTCAATTTTGGTTGAATCCGTCATTTTTTGTTGTAAATACTCCGATACAAATATTTTTTGAGACTTGTTTTTATTATTGTTAAATCATGCCTTATTTTTTTGATTATATTGTTCATAAATCTATTATTGTCTTTCCTTGTTGCATCAATGTTCTAATCATTTAGTATTTTCTAAAGACAATAATGAACCATAATGCGTTTTGGTAGTTTTGACATTATGACCAGTTTTATCAAAAGGTTGATTTGTCAGGCAAGCTTGTTGTGTCCATTTTGGACCTTTTTTAGCTAATGAAGAGGCCAACTTAGGGAGTTGAGATCAAATTCATGAGGACCATGACCTGTTCCTCAAAGCGCTTCTTTCAAAACATACACCAATCTCCTAGGTGGTCAATATCGCCAGGACGAACCCTTTGGTAAATTGACATATTATTAGTTACAGTTTTATATTTGTGACTTGGTATCTATAACTCTACACTTTGAATAGATTATAAATACACAAAAAGGTCATCCCTAACATAGCAAAAGATCCAGCCTTTGAAACAAACTAATAGCAATAAAACTACATCAACGTATGTACAAAACACATATAAGTATATATTCCTAGTTGATTAAATCCAAAGCAACCAATATTAAACACAATAGGGCTATAGCAAAAAACACCATTCTATTAAAGATTGTATATTTTATAGACTTGGGTGCTCATTTATTAAATCAGGCGGATAAATATCCCGGCACATTCATGCTTTTAGTTGGCTGGATTCTAAACAGACGACTTTGGTGCTGCCATTGAAGTAGTTGATGAAGTTTAAGAAAAAGGATGTGAAATCAGGCATTGTTGGCATCTGCTTCTGCTGCCCTGAGGGCTTCAGCCATCATCTTTTCCCTGTTTTGTGTCTGTCTTTCTACAGCAACCATATATAGGCCTACAAGAGCATATAAATTACTAAATATTAGTAAGAAATAATGACATCCAAAATATGATATCAACAAAGTTGAATATGCTTGGTCCACAATTCAAATTTGAGCCTAGCAACAAAACATACCAACAGCACTTCCGATTGCTGTAAGCCAGAGAACCCTCATAGACCATTTATCGCTAATCACTCCTCTAGTAGTTCCCATCTGTGACTGTGGTTTAAATAAGAAAAACTTTAAGAGTTTAAATTATGTCACGAGTCAAAACTGAAGATCAAAGGCTTTTAGATAAAGAATCATAACATAAGAGGAATATCGTATGAGATATGTTAGTGCGATATACACCAACTTGGAGTTATTTAGCAATCATAATATGATGGATTGTCCACCTTGAGTTCCACATGTCTTTTTCTTAAATCAAAATGGCCAAAGATGAATGACATACATGCATGTCTATCCTCCTTACCTCTACTTCAGAGTTTTTGAATGATTCTTAACAATAAGACCAATGAAATGTGATACTAGTTACAAACATGTAGTTTTTTTACCGTAAACAGTTATGACACAAAAACTGTTCAGTCATTGAGGTGGTTTTAGTTTGTAACCTGGAAACTATTAGCAATTCAGAATGGGAAAGGGTATGGTTCCAAGTTCCAATAGTGGTTTGGTTATCATTACCAATATTGGTGTTTGGATGATAGTCATTTGGGGGTTTAGGGATGTTGATCAAGTGATATATGCCAGGATTACAATTCGGTATGCAAGAAATCAAGAACCAACAGCCATACATTTGCATATCAGTTGAAACACATCATTTCAAAAACCATCATGCCTAACACACAAGCATTACTAAGTTTAGCCTACTCATGAGGTCCTTACGATTGACTTGAAAAATACTCAAAATTAAGTCGTCTAGTCGAGTCAATGTAAGCTGCTAAAGTAGACTTTTAACTCAAGCACAAGTGTCAAAACACTCTGCTCACAAAGCCTGCAAACGTATGTCTAGTGGTATTTTACAAACTTAGCCTATGTATACATACATTTTCATATATTTACCTTACTATTTACTCAAGTCAAACACAAAAGCATGAAGTCCATTAATACTAATTTTGATTAATGTTCAAAACCTATAATTTTAATTTGTCAATCGAGTTGAGCCAACTCGAACATATCAATTAATTAATCTAGACTCTAGCACAAAAATTAACGCTGTGTCAAGCTCAAGTCAAGTTTCGAGTTTAGGTAGTTGAGTTGAGCTCGAGCTTGGCTCTATCGACTCGACAGGGCTGGATTATATCCGTTTACACACATACTTGTTTATGATCATATTGCTTGAGAATGAAGCAATATGATCATAAACAAATGGATGTGTAAACGGATATGATCCAGCCCAGCCGAGTCGATATAGAGCCAAGCTCGAGCTCAGCTCAGCTCAATTACCAAACTAGAAACTTGACTTGAGCTTGACGGAGCGTTCACACACATTACACACACAATCTAACATATACTAACAAACTGGAAGCAGATCATATATAAATGAGATGCAAAATGTAAACTTATTTATCGAAGAATATCCAAACTGCAATATAAAATTTGGGAGATATTAAAAGATATATTAAAATATGTGTATATATACGAAAGGAAATGAGACGTGTTTGTGGGATTTCACCGAAAGGAGATATATTTACCTTTAATTAATTTGAAGAAGTTGAAAGAATTGGGGATTTGGAATCTAGGGTTCTTGAGTGAGGTTCTATGAAACAGAATACCCAAACTTTGTTTTTCTTTTCTTTTTTAAAAAACAGTATATTTAATTTATTTAATTTTTGAATGGTTAATTTCGCTGAAAACTTTATGTAAGGAGACTTAATATACATTGTCTTAATTGGGTACGCGTTAGAGAGCCCACTCGAAATAAAAATGTCTATTTTAAATATCCGATGGAGAAAAATTCCTTATTAATCCAATCAAAGATACGACAATTAATAGGAGTAAGTTTTGCTCATTCAGACTTGAACCTGTATATACTCGAGTCAAACGCTAATAAAGGAACTTCCTATTATTTTTTTTGGAACAACAAATTTCCTGTGTATTCTTAAGGCTTGAACACAAGATGAGAGACAATTTTTTTTTATCATTGAGCTAATGCTCAAGCACATAATTTCTATTTTTATAAAAAAAAATGTTTATTGGGAATAAATACATGTTCAACTGTCAAAAATTATTTCCCCCCAAATGCATATAGATAAACAATCAAAATTGTGTTGAGTGTGATGCATGACTACCGGTTGTATCATAGATGGTATAACAATGACAGAAGATAAAGAATTTGAACTAATGACCATGATCGTTATTGACGTTTTTGTATAAAGATTGATGATTGTTTAAGATCGAAAATTTTAATTATTATGTTAAAATATATGTTTTTTTATATCTAAACTTCACTTATATGTTATTTCTAAAAAAAATTAGTATATAATAGATATTAATTTTAAATGAACTTGAATTTCTCTACATTGTGGTATAACTAAGTAACTCGTGTTGGTTGTGTGAGCTCCAAGGGCACACCATTAGGTGTGACGTGTGTTTGCTTCATGGTAGAGGTATCCGTGATGATGACCATTAGTTAACTTTATTAACTAGAGTAAATTCAATAATCTTATTTGAAATACAAATTTCAGAAAGTATATTTTTCGGTCCGAATACGAGATTTGTTAGAAAATCATGAGTACAGAATCCTCATGTATCTTGTGTAACATGATTACAAGATGATAATACGAATAAGAGATAAAACAGATGAACCAAACAGATTTGACCAACTCGAGTTTACTGTAACACATACGAAAAAGTATTATATTAAAAGATTTAGGACAAAATCTATGTTGTCAATACAATACAGTAACAATTTTCAATCTTGCATATGGGTGCTTATTGTATTATTTTTCTTTCCAAACAGATCAGTTTCGAGACACGTTATTAAAGAACGTTCTTGCCATCTCTGGCAGAGGAAGAGATCATTTAAGGGAAGGACCAGGACCATATACAAACACAATTTAGACTTCAATTACTTGCAATAACAAACATCTGCTTCAAGTTTATTCTAATTAATTACATGCATGATTCTCGATCAACAATTTAACCTTTTCTAGTTAACTGTTCTCTTGATGTGCTCTCAAATATTTTGTCGGCGTTACCCACCTCAAATCCATCTCGTCGATGAACCTCCTCAATCTACAGATATGAAAACCACTCATCATTCATATGCCACACTCAAAGTGAGTACAGGCTAAGGAAAGATATATAGACTGACCTTATCTTCAGGCAAGTGTTTATACTGTGGCAACACAAGACGTTGCGCAAACTCAATGTAGGAACAAGGGACCAAGTCTTTGACGCCATCAGAAAATTCAAACGGTATTGAATCTGCTACTGTTGAACTTTGAAGCAGTAGGCCATCTGGGCTCACTGCAGTCACATACCAAAGTAAAGATACTATTTAGTACTAATATACTCAAATACTCAATGAATATAAGAATGACAAATATAAAAAATAACAACCCTTGCAAACACCCCCTTCAGAGTTCAACTTGAAGCCGTTGTCCTCAATGAAGTGGTTAAGGTTGTCGATGTTGTTCAATGGAGATTTCAGCCTATGGATGGATATAGTGACATGATTCAAAGCGTATCCATTGACCAAAGTCCATGCTGCATACTCGCTTTCCCTGCAAACCAAAGCACATTACACTTTAGGAGTTGTAGAACAATTTTAGAAATAGTCAAAGAATGCAACAAACCGAACCTGGCTAATTGTAGGAATTCTGAATGTGATGGTTTTGGCCAGGTCAAACAACCAAGAGCACTTGACAGGGCACTATGTTTATGTCCAGCACCCGATAGCCCAATGTATTTATGTATTATTTCCTATCAACACAAAATCATTAGAAAAGTTGATAAAAACGTCATCACAGAAAGCCTTCCAGAACAAAGAGTCATCACAAAACAAGACCGGACTTAATCCTAACCTGCGCTTCAAGACTCATTTGATCTACAAGAAGCTCAGAGATGAAAACTCTAGGCAATGGTCCATGAATACCGCTGCCTGTCCCACCATTGGAATTGCCATTAGGAGGAGGAGGAGGCGAAAACCAAAATGCCTTCAACTTCTTTTTAGGAAATGACAGCTCTTCGCGTTGAGTATAACCATAGTCTAGGAACAACTTTGACATAGACTCAATCCCGTGACCACTTACCTACATGTGAACCTTATTAGTTAATGATTTTGATTGTAAATAATAACACAAGTATTGGATTGGATTTGAGTAGTACCCCAAATGTCCGAAACGCAAGATGATCATAGCATATTTGATTAACATTATCATAATCATTAGCAGATGTCGATGTAGATGACCGGACAAGTTCCAAGATCGCGTTAGCAGTTGGGTTTCGATTCAAATATACTTGTTCTATGCTTGAAAGCACACCTCTTAAGAATGAATCACGACCCACCTCACCCTGCTTCATTCACATGTCATATGAATATGTACAAATATATAAATACATATAAACAAAACAATATATCACATAATGACACAACACAAGTTCATTTATAAATTACATTCATCATTACTATATTTAACGATTTTCAGAATTCTGTAACTAAAAATTTGTATCTATATCTATATCTATCCTTTTTTTCTTTCAGAAGTCTTGAGAATTAATTTAGAAACCACTTCCATCTTTTTTCATTTCATGAGGTGTCTCAAGTTCGAATGTTACATCGACCCAATTTGCTACAAGCCTTTGAGACAGTCAACCTTTGAAATATATATCCAATTCTAGGCTATCTCCAATGGACGCCCTTGGGGGTCCTTGAGCTGCCACATCCAATCCTTACAAATCCTTAAAAGCCTTACATGTTTTTAAAATCATTTAATTTTACCTCCCACCATACAAACATCCTCACATATCCTTACATCTATATACAAACAAAAAAATAGTATTAGAGATAGCCTAAGAGCATACCCTTAGGTAAGGACATACATAGAAGAATCCTTAGTTTTGGACAAACTTCAATGACAAAGGATATCCATAAACAACTAAGAGCACCTAAGGGCACCCAAGAACACCCCCCATGGAGAGTCTTAGGCTATCTCCAACGCTAAGGACGCCCTTAGGTGTACTTGAGCTGTCACGTCATATCCTTACAAATCCTTAAAATCCTTACACATTCTTAATATCCTTCCATTTTTACGTCCAACCATACAAACATCCTTACATCTATATACAAACAAAAAAATTAATATTGAAGATAGCCTAAGGGCATGCCCTTACCTCAAAAAATCTTTTGTTTTGGACAAGCTTCAATAGCAAAGATATCTATGAACAACTAAGGGCACCCAAAAACATCTCCATTTGAGATAGTCTTAAGTATTTCTATTGTGTATAATTGATATGATTAGCAAAAAAATTATAACATACTAAAATTACAAAAAGAGAGAAAAAAAAACTCTAGAAAGATGATGAAGCATACCAAAGAGGAGAAGGAAGAAGAAGATGGTGATCCATTAGAAGAAGACGCTGCTGAAACCATGGACATATGATGCTTTTTGTTTGTTAATATTGATGGAACAAAAATGGAACTTTTTAATGATGAGGAATTATTATTATGATGATGATATATAATCGATGATTTGGTATGTAAACAACCCCGAAATATTGGTGATCCAACTCTTATCATCATCTTCTTGATCTTTTTCTTCTTATATAAGTACTACTACTAGTAGTAGTAATATATATTTAAAGAAAATGAAAAAGCTTTTTTGTTTTCGGTGTTTGACGTATCCGATGAAAATTCCTATGTTTATTATTTCATGTTTTTTGTTTTGTTTTTACAGATAAAATCAAATTTTAGATAGACCTGCCATGTGTATGACTAGTGTGTCCTATATCGTTTTCTCTTCTATTTCCATTCCTTATTACTTGTTTTAGTTTTCTTATTCCAAGTCTACTTTTTACTCCTGCCATTTTAATTATTTTATTTTGACTGTTCAAGTTTTTTTTATATTTGTTTGTATTATATATTAGTTGATGAAAGCTATATCAATGAAAAGTACATTGAAAACTCAATGAATTCATATATGTTATATCAAA
>JANDBE010000028.1:29893258-29903986 GCA_024320915.1 Erigeron philadelphicus
TTATATATTAGTTGATGAAAGCTATATCAATGAAAAGTACATTGAAAACTCAATGAATTCATATATGTTATATCAAATGTTATGTAACACAACCAAAAGTATTTATGGTCAAAGTTGAAAGAAAAAGACTCAAAAAGTCAAACTATGACACTTAATATGAGACGGAGGGAGTATTTATTTAATAATTTTTTACTTAAATATATTTTGGTCTCATCTAATCAAGGTATTTGTGATTTTGTGATCGTTTCTTTATTACACCTACTACTCCTACCTTGTTTTCTTCTTTTATTTGAGACTGATGTGTAAATCACCCGTAACAACGAAAACGGAAACTATTTTTTTAGTATGTTTTGATTTTATAAACGAAACAAACAACAAGACATTAAGATAAGAGATAGATAAAGAATACACTAGAACACCATCATGATTCGTAAAGAACATGCTATTAAAATGAATGATAAAAGAAACATTCCAATTTCCAGCCGCTCCTATGTTTACCACAAACACGGGTAAAAAAATCGAAGGTTTAAGACCTTACTGATAAAGAACGACCCACTGTAATTATAGATAAAATGGTCACTTCAAAGTTCAAACCATCAAGATCACAAATTTATAAAGATAAATGAAGATTTTAAAAAAATAGAGGCTACTCTATTAATTTCATTCAATCATCAACAAGGAACTAATGGCAAAGAACTAGCGGCAACGTACATCAGCTAACAACGGATGGTTGGTTGCTCACCTCTTTGGAATCAGCAAGTCTCGATTTGTGGCAAAGACCGACCACATTGATCCAGTGTTGGGAGCCTTTTTGCCCCCACCCTCTCTCTCCCTCTTCTCTCTTCCCCTTCCCCCGGCTACCACCATGCTAAATTTTGGTATGGTGACCAACCTTTTCCCCATACTTAACAAGTATTCAGCTAAAATCTTTTATAGCGGCTAAAATCATTACTCTTCGAATTAATATGTTTCATCATTAACTTAATGTGTAGGATAATTTGTAGACAAAATGTAGGAGGAAGAATCATTATTTCACTGATTAGTTAATAATGAGATACATTCCAACCATATCCCCATCATCTCCTAAGTACCACCCTGTCCGAACATACCATTTTACATTCAAACTACAAAACATACTAAATACGTTTACAGAAAGCTTTTCAGATCACATACATCGTAACACTGTTACCAATACCATTGCCATTCATGAGCGTAAATCATTTCAGACATGACATCCGTCACGCGATACAGTCATACAGAGAAACTTGCAACCATTCCATTCAAAACTTGCAAGTTGTAACCGTGGCTCGCCCACATGTTTCATATATTTAGCTATCATAATAATACACTTTAACATGATTCTCATCACTTGTTCTGCACATAGGTAACCTACTAGAGAAGAATGCTACTACCTTATAACAACAAAATGGCACTACATATCCTCATTGTGCAATTCTTTGCACCTCGTTCTGATCATCAAAAGTCTCGATCAAAAGTGGAGGAGCATAATGTGCAGTTCCTTGGTGTTCTTCTGTGTCCTGGCAATACGAGAGGATGATAGTATCTATTGACATTTCCACTACTGCAAAGAAAAGGGTTGCCACTATATATCCCAGGCCCCAACAGAACTGCATAATTCCATCAGATACAGTTATTAGTATGGATTTTTGGTCAAGGAATATAAGTTTACTACTTGAAAAACTTGTTCTACATACCAGCACAGGAAATAGTGGAGATGTGATCTTGTTGTGGGATGATTTGTATTTATGAGTATCCAACATAAGAAATGCAAAAAGCGCACTGGCCAGACTCACACACAGCTTGCCAAGAAACAGGATAACATCCCCAATCACATTCACTTTCCCAATACGAAGAATATTACTGATTATCAAATCAGTTGCCATTTCTGAAGCTCTAAAGAACCCTTTTCCCGTTATGGCAATCTACAAAAGTCCAAAACATGTGTAAAATAATAAAGTGGCAAACAGAAAAAGATAATGAGTTTATAGTTTAAGTTACCATAATGTATGCATTGCGGTTTACAGATTTTAAGGTCACTTCAATAGCCTTCACGCAAAACCGCGAAGTATGGAACATCATTCTCTTAATCCAGCTTTCAGGCAAGATATCCGCAACTTTTAATCTCCGGCGTATGGCCTCAAGTATGAAGCGAGTTGACTCAACAAAAGATACGATTAAAGAACCAATTGCCACAGAGCCCAGGCTATAACGCATGAGTAGCTTCATTGACGAGAAAACAGGCAGAAACGGAATCGTTTTCTGAAAAAAACAAAGAGAATTCGTCAGACCAAAAAATTATGCGGAAGCCGAGTATAAATTACATTCACTTGTGGATTGGCTAAGTGGCTAACCGAAGATTCGCCACGCGTCCAATAATAGGAAGCTACAGAACCAGCAATCACGGTCGAAGAACATGCGATGATAAACTGTGTGGCCCAGTAGCATCCAAACAAGTGGAATAGGATTCCAGCAGCGATATGAGGAGTGTAATGGATGCTATAGCCACAACAATCATCACAAGTAACCCGTTTGGCTTTGAGATCATAAGCACAACAGTTTGAGCTGCAATCGTTGCGTACTACCTGACCCGAACTGAAAAGATGGAGAGCCGCAGACAACCAAAACATGTAAAAAACCGCAAGGATTAGGTATGGTATGATTGGGAATATTATAAGAGCATGAACTTCTCCAATGACCTTTGCTGCAACCTGAAATCATAAGACACGTAAAACTTTAAATTCTTCACAAAGTTACTTGATAAATGTTTACCAGTGTGGATTAAAAGTGATGATTAGTCACCTTAAGAACTGAAGTTGCCATGAGAATGCGCCTCACAATAGCTATAGACGATAAAACGGAAACAACCATCACACAAGTCATGAGAAAAGCAGCAGCATGGATGTGATGTTGCTCCTGAAGAAAAGGAAGTAGTGAACATATTAGAAACACCTTTTGGTTAGTAAATGAAAAAGGGGAATAGTTAACATTTTACCCTCACAGAAACATGATAGTATGGATCATGTTCACCGATGATAGGCGAGATAGCATCATTTCCAATCCATCCAGCTAAAAAAGAGAAAATATGGAAAAAAGATTCATCATAACATTCCATCAAACATTTAGAGATGAAATATTTGTTTTCTAAAGCTACAAGATATATAAGTTAGTACATATAACCATACCTTTCAAGTAGTAAAACATTGTGACAGATATTATGAGGCCATTAAATAGAAAGACGGTAACCCATGGCATTCCAGCTACAAAATGACGGATCATCAAAAGCCATAGCAATGATAGAAACAAAGGCAGGAGTCCTCCACAAACAATCAACACCGGCCAGGACTTTCCAACATCAGCCACATATCTCTGCAATCAACACAAATGATTAAATCAATCATGAAAATGCATAACAGAAACAATGCAATCAATTAGTTTAAGTAGAATTCGAAAATTGGGTAGGCTGGGTTGCGGGTCAAAACAGGTAATTTTGGACTCAGATTGACCTGAAGGCTGAAGCGCTATTTGTCCAACTATTTAGCATTTTTTGAATAGTTAGACGATCATATATGATCACCTAAATGGCTAAATTATACAATTTCAGGAGGTTGTATACTCATATGCGTTTGAAGCACAAGTTGGACAACTTTTGACCCATTAGACAATTTCATTATAAGTAAATAAAGGTATTTACCATATAGAGGTAGAAGATGACATGAATTGGACCACTCGTAAAATAATGGGTCAAACTTGTCATCTCTAGTATATAGGTTCAGAAATGGAGATCCGCAATTTAATAAGCAGGACATGAGCTACCAGAACTCCAGAAGAATTATATATTCACTGATTTTTTATTTTTGTTAATGTAAAAAAAACTAAAATTTATTCTGTAAACTAGCAAAAAGAATCTCAAAGAGCAAAAAATGATGCCATACCTTCAGCACTGAAGACCGGGTGTTGATAGCATTGTGTATAGACTTATCTATCACCATATCATCATTGATGTTAACCCCATTCATTTGCTTCCAATGTGTTAAAGACACATTTGATGGACGGTCGATAAACTGGCAAGTCCAATAAACTGCATAACAAATAGTTACACCTCTACAATTCACAGCTTAATATCATACACAAACTTAACTTATTGCTTACCATTTACACTTGGAAAAATGACAGGGTAGCAAGGACCTTGAAGTTGAAGAGAAGTATTTCTTAGTTCAGGAGTAAGGTCAGCAAAATAATCATAATTCATATCGATCCAATCGTCTAAAGAAAGACGAATATCTCCCTCTGGATAATCACAAACCCAATTCAAAGAATCTTCTGATGGTATTGGACAATCCAACAAACATATTGATCTGGTGTTAGCCAGTTTTACTCCACTGTTCTTTAATCCACTTTGGTAAACTTGGTTAGGATTAACATAATATTTAAGTTCAAGTTCATGAAGGTCAAAATCTTTGTGCTTTCCCCCACATACATTTCCTTTATAATCCAACCCAAAATTTAGCCTGCCAAAACACAATTCATCAAACACTACAAAGTAGACTAAAATAAAACCATAATTAATAACATAAAGTAAGATTATTAGCCCAAACACAATCATATACTAGCTGTTCATATTCCAATTCCTAAAAGTACTCCCACATTCATGAACCAAATAACCAAAAATATGAATAAACACTTAATTAACATTATCTAGCATACTCACATACCCAAAAAAAAAAAAAAAAACAAAACAAAAAACAAATCTTGACCACTATAAAACTTAAATGCATTTAATTATCTTAGACCCACATCATATAATACAAAAAACAACAAAATAAAGGATGATAGAGACACTGGAGCTACAAAAAATCTTGAAAACCATCATCAAGAATTAATTAAACTTTCATAAAGACAAATTTCCAACACTTTTGCTAATAAAATTAAAAAGATTAAAACTTTATTGTTTTTCTACAAAAAAGATTAAAACTTTAAGGTTTTTCTTTAATAACTAGTAAAAAAGATTAAAACTTTAAGGTTTTTCTTTAAAAATTAGTAAAAAAGATTGAAACTTTAATTTTTTTCTTGAATGTTGTTAGTGTTTACCTTAATGGGTTTCCTTGGTTAAACCCAAAGCTTGAGTTAACAATCATGGAGATCCAAAAAGCTATGAAAAAAACAAGAAACACAATATCTCTACATTTTCTGTTGTATTTTATGACAACCCCATTTGCATTACCAACTTCACCATTTCCATCACTTGATGGATACTTTCCAATCACTCCTCCTCTCATTTGTGTGTTTGGTTGAGATTGTAATGAGAAAGCAAAGAGAATGAGGGGTTTATGATGAGAGAGAGAAGAAGGCACAACTTGTGTGAGAAAAGACAGTAAAAAAAAGTAAGCAAGCAAGAAAAAGGAGTGTGAAGAGGGGCTCACTCACAAAGAAGATATGGGAATATATATTTGTTTAATAATTTTTATTTACTTTTTTGTTTTTGTAATACATTAAATATTAACTTTATAACTTTAATTTTCCAAAAAATGTGATTCTTTTTCAATAATATTTTTATTGATTAAAATGAGCTAGTAGATTTTCTTTTTCTTGATGAACTTTTTATGGCATTAACTAAATGTCTAAAAGTAACTAACTTTCTTACTAATACTAATATGGAAATATAATAAACATAAACAGTACATTATTACAGTCCAGGGTGAATCAAAACATGATATTATATTATCCCATAAATCCGTATTATTTATTTTAACAGAAAAAGATATCTGAAATGAATACATTATTGAACTCATAGGCTTATAATATTATATTATTCTAGGGAAGACAGCTTTTGGATTTAAGACAAAGATTTTGCAGAATTGAATAATTAATTTTAAAAAAAGGATCTAATAAGCCAGCTTGAGCCGAGTTAAAGTCGGTCCCTGTTGTGCCCATAATTTGTGACTTATGTTCCTTTTTTCTATTTGCTTGTATGGATCTGCGCGTAACAGGGAGTCTGTAGTTTAATGAGTTTTATAATATAATTTTGTTTGGCGCATGGAGAAATCTTTATGTTATTTAAGCTACTATAGTACTATACTGTAAAATGAGTGTGTATAGCTGTGAGTTATGTATAATACTCGAAATTTATTTTGTTTTTCTATCACATTTGTATTCACGATAACGATAGCATATCACATTTGTTGATATGATTGTTGTTATCATAAAGTTTAGATAAACGTACCACAAAGGTGATGACATTTAGTAAAAATTAAGTTAAATCTATGAATTTCAAGTTCGAATCCTATAAGCAAAAAGAATACTCAATATACCCCTTGTGACCCACTGGCCACAAAGGTTCACCAGCTACGACTTTGAGCTAATCACAAAATGAGTGATCGTCTTGTGATAAGTTGCCTCATAAAAAGGATTGGAAATGTTAAACAGGAAACAGAATAATTTTGAAGAAAAGTTTAAAGGATACTCCGTAATACGTACAGCAGTTGCTTTTATAAATGTGTGTGTATATGAACGGAAGGCAACAACTTGCATCGAATTTGTTGTTGTTTTTCATTTTAGCTGACATATGACGTGACCACGATGGAAGAGAAGTGATGTTGTGCCCAATGCAACTTTTGACCAAAAAATTGCCTTAAACACTGTAAATTTCTTAACTAGTTTCCTTTTCTTTTTTTTTTTTCTCTAATTAGTAGTATTTTATACGGAGTATGTATTATTTATGAAGTGTTTTAAGCGCCCAGTCAGACTGGTCGGACTTTTTTTTTTCTGTTGATACCAGTTCATTCAAATTGATATCGATTCTACCACCAATTTTGTATACCCCTTAACTATGCACAAAATTCTGAAACTACCACAGAAGATGATAACCGATCAGTAGGTTGATTGATCAATACGATCATACGCAACTACACAATATGTGAAAGTGCTCATTCTATTCGGCGAGTTTTGCAATCCATCCAATTAGTCAAGATTATTATTATTGTGCCAAACGACAACAAGCATTTCAAAATTAAAATGTTGCAATTGCTTTAAAACTTTAAACTCAATACAACAGTCACAAGTACATATTTTAAAATTTAGATTGTCTACCACCACAATGCTTTGCTAAACACAAATGAAATATATGCAGCAACTATAATTATATATATATAGTTCGCCGTACCCTTAGGTCTTGGTCTTGGTCTCATATACAATAACTTGTTGATATACGTTAGATCTGTGTACAAGTTTGTAATTGCATATCTATATAACAATAATATTGATGATGATGATGATCTTTTCATTACTATAAATCTATAACAGTCTGTTTGATAATGTTACCCCGGCGTGCCCATTTTATCAGCCTAGCCAAGCTACAGTGAATGACTGCAACCACTATAAGATCCCAACCAGAGCCAGGTTGTTCAAATTGACAGGAAAGCAACACAAGACCAGTAAAAATCAAATCAACAAGACAACATTAGTGGAATTCTGGGAGCACTTCAGCATATCTATCAGTATCCAACTATACAGGTGGATATCGAATTTATTATGCTGTTTGCAGTATCTGTACTTGGTGATATCATAGAGGAAACAAACAAGAGAACTAAATCGATGCAAATCTAATATATACATTTTACCTCTACAAGAACTTCTCAATGCAGGTACATAGAGTTGGTTTTGGAACTGCACCAATAACTGCATCTTTCTTCTCTCCACCTTTGAAGATCATGACAGTGGGGATGCTTCTTATACCATATTTGGTCGCGATCGAAGGACTCTCATCGGTATTTACCTTGTAACAAGTGAGCTTGCCCGTGTATTCTTTAGCTAGTTCATCAATGACAGGATGGATCATGCGACAAGGCCCACACCATGGAGCCCAAAACTCGACCAGAACAGGAAGTTGAGATTCCATAACAAGTGATTGCCATGTTTCATCATTGACAGGAAGTACTGCAATATGACAAGAATAAAAGAACTATACATTAATTATATAGCAATAATCATGAAATATAACTTGGATTTTCTCATCAATAGCGAAACACATTTTGTAACCTTATTGATAAACTAAACAATGTTAAAGCATATTTCTTAACTAAACTTTAGTAAATCATAACCAACTTATTACTAAATGTTAAAGAGAATTCCCCTTCCATATTTATACACATTTCGTATCTTAAAAGGAACTATGGACAGGCTCTTGGTTAACATATAATTGAACTTACGGAAACTAAAATGCAAAATACCAAAATATTGCAGGAGATTAAAAAAATATAACCCCAAAAGAAAAGAAACCTAATAGCATAGAAGTCATATTGCAATGACATTTGATCTTATTGTAAAAGATCTCCAATGGATCCAATTCTACATGATATGCCCTAATAAGTGGATACCTTTCATACTTATAACATACCTCTCTAAACTCTTATACTTCAATATATAATGATCAGAGTAGCTTTTATTCTTTAGCTCATACAAAGCACATTCCAGCCAAAAGTATACAACAATACTAGATACTCTATAAATAATACAGTACAATACTTAAAATTATAACTTTGTGTGGACTTGTTATAACAGCAAACTAAGAAATTCATTAAAATATGTAAACAAATAAAGATCGGTCCCTTCATTACAGACAAATAGATGCATTTAAACTATAACCAACTTCTCAAATGGTATATGCATAAGACAAGCTTAAATTCTATAAAAACCAAATATCCTACAATAAGCTTAAAACAATATTTGTTCCTTTTCACATCACATATCAACACCATACTTCAAACTGCAACTTGATTTAGCATGATTAAACCCAAAATGTAGATAGTATTCCCTTATTGCAGACTTCCTACACTATCAATTCTGATATCAAGCGAGTAATTGTTCAAACTCAAAACTCTATGTAATTAACATTTCAGTAAATTCGGCCTGCTACATTGACCTTTCATCAACAAAATCGATGCAACTTTCGCTTTTAATGTTCTTCACGTACAACTAACTAATGTATTCTACAAAATCAATAATATATGTTCAACTACTAGAAGCACCGAGAACAGAATGCGCACCAAAAATCTATTACCTTGACTACAAAATGTCATTCCTTCATATGAAATTATAATCACTTTATCAACTATATCTTCCAAAATCGAATAGCATCAACTGAAATCAGTATTATACATAGTTACATACAACATCTATATATATATATAGAATATAATGCCGTCTAAGCGATTTCGCACCATTACATGACATAGAGACTACACCAAACAAGATACCAAATTTCGGCCTTTCTACCTTTAGAACATTAACAAACAGGACAACTAAATTACTACTAGTATATTTTTAGAAATTATAATCCTTAACTTAGATACATTATTATATATCTACAGAAATAGAATAACACTAAAATTAACAAATATACTAGATAATTAGATGTCTACAGCAAGTCTAGAAATCCTAACACAAAAACCTCAATCTATACAAACAAAATATATAATAACAATTATATATATAGGTGTGCATATCATTATATGTATCTGCATATATATATAATAGAAATAGAAATAATGAAAGGTCATAACCTTGTACGGCAGTTTCCTGAGCTTCACAAACGATACGTCCACCACGGCGGCCGAACTTCGATCTCAACTTCACGGATCCGAAAGAAGAACGGAAGGAATTAATCTGCAACTTTGATCCTCTAGATTCCGGCCGACGAAGTGATAGTTGAGAGATCGGAGAAGAAGCGATCGGAGTTAAGGATGCGGATGGAAATCCGGAGGTGCGAGGAACGGGTAAGGTCTCGAGAACGCCGGCCATCTAAAATCTAAAATCTATATGTATATATGATATATCTATCGAAAGCGAGTGAGTGAGTGACTGTGTGTGTGTGGATGTGTGAGTGGGTGGATAGTATTGGTTGAATTAAGTTTGTTGGGGAGAGATGAGATAGAGGTGAGATTTTCGTGGGACGGATAATATGATGTTTCACGTGCTTTGCACTTAGCCCACTTTTTTATGCGTTTCTATCTTTTTTCTTTTTCTTTTTTTTAAAAAAGATTTATTTCTGTTTTGTTGAGCACATGAACAAGTCATGTGAGAATAAAATTCTAATAAAAAGATTTAGATCGGTGGAGACATCTTAGACCTATGGTTTTTTAAACCAATCCATTCTTTCTTAAGAACAAGTCTTAGATGTCAGTTGTGTTTGGATAACATCCAATAAAAGGAAGGGAGAGGTAGCGAGGGGTTCCCCATCTTAATTTAAAGGGACTATTAAGTGATAGATAATCTTGTCATTTTATATAAACTTGAAAGTTACAATAACAACTACATTTTCGTAAACTTTAAACTTAAATTTATCTTAGTTATTTATAATTAATATAAAAAAGAAAAATACGACAATTGGTGACAAAACAATTCAAGATACTTTCATAGTCTACCAATTTCTTAATTTTTCATTTTTACTTCTTCTAGTGCGTTCTAAGACCTTAGAATCTTAGAAATAATCTCAGACCAATAATTTATTTTTTTGAAAGCTATTGGTACATCCCACACATTACATGTATCTAGGCTATAAAGATCCAAATTTTGATCTTAAAGTTTGGTCAACAGAAGATCTTAATGTCGCACAAGATCTTTTAAAGGGAAGAATATCTGTAACATGTCATATATGAGGGTGTTCTAATTTGATTTTGGTTAGCGTGAATAATTAAGGCTATACGAAGTCGG
>JANDBE010000028.1:29905413-29916920 GCA_024320915.1 Erigeron philadelphicus
CGAAATAAAATGTATTAAAACATGATTGTTATATACTCTATTGTAGGCAAAGTTAGTTTCTAAAAAATAAAATGCTATATACGTTTGTTAAAATTACCAATATGTAGGTACATCGTTAAAACAAAATAAAAAATGAAAGGAACTTACACGACAACCAGAGAAGCTTGATGAAGAAGATCTTCCACGTCTAGATACATATTCTCAAACCAAAGTAATAGAGTTTACGTACACCACCAAGCTACAACCTACACACAATGAAACAATGAGATAAATTGCCAAGTAATGGGTCGGGCAAATTGGGTATTCAGTTATAAAAACAATCCAAAACTTAGATATATGCAAGATTAACAAATACCACGCATACAAATTTCTTGGATACAAAAAGAAACATCTTTAAACGGAAAAAAACACAAAATCAATAAAGAAAGTCAACACGACATTAGATACATATCTTAAACTACCTTTAATAATCAGATGATTATTAGTTTTAGTTGAAATGTACCTATTAAACTCAGGACCAAAAGCATAACTAAACTGCATTTTTTCGATCAATAAGTTGACCAGCCTTTATGAGCACCTCAAGATCAATAAGTCTAAGAGACATGGATCCAAGGAATAGACCCGAAATAAGTCCAGCAAATCGTGCGTAGATACGACTGCATTCTACCAGAACTCCAATAATTGAGGTTGTTGTCTCCAAATGCCTCCTCACCTAACGGTAAAATATAACTATGATTTCATAATATAAATCCTAATAATTAATGGGAAGTAATATATTAAATGGGAAGTAATATATTAATGGATATAAAGAAAATAATATTGAAATTTTCAAGATGTTAAACGGCTAATATATTGGGGAGGCACCTAAATATTTTGAACGAGAACAATAGATGTCAGAAACATGCTTTATAATTCATATATAATTAGGCCATTGACTCCATTTAAGGGTCGCGTGGTTTTGTAAATTTGCCATGCCATGAGCACGGGAACCGGTAATTACAAATCATGGTTAAACAACACCCTCAACAACGTTCTTAGGCCACATGAAAAAGTTACGTTCTTACCTTACCTAACATTTAGGTTTGTTTGTTATTAGGCCCAACACCATTTCTACACGCTCCAAATTAACGCATAAATGATAACTTTATCCATATAATGTATAATATTTATATAAGCATGCCTGACCTCAGGTCAACTTACTTATCGTGATCTATAGCACATAAAACGTTACTTTGTCCTTGGGTAGCTGACACTGCTCTTGCATTCGTTGCACCAAAATTCCCATCAACGATCTTGTAACGCCCTTATGGCATCTCACGCTCATGCAAGTGAAGCCGAACCATCCATTCTTGGTTTGAATGTTGGTGATTTCCGCTCTCTTCCTTCACGCTGCAACCTGTTTACTCAAAACAAAATGTCTAATGTATCATCAACTGGCCAATTAAAATGGTGCATGAACTCGATATGCAAAAACTGCATGCAAGAGCCCCCTATAGTGTTACCCTAAATTGATGGCAACTGGCCAAGGAAACACAACATCATTAGTTGGACATTTGGCAGCCTGGAGGATGTGTGTACAAAAGCGGACACACAACCAGAAAGAGGATGGGTATTCGGGTGTGTATTCCTCATACCTATCATTATCCAGGTTGAAATCAACGGTCTGAGTGTTGGATTTAGGAATTAATCGGGTCCGTTCACGAGTTATGCATTAGCACGTTACTTAGTCATATGTCATGGGTTAGCTAGTTCTAATCCAAACAAGGATAAATATGTTAATTACCCACATGTTGTGTACGTGAGATGTGGAAGACTCGGTTATAGTGTGACCGAGTATTATGGAAGAACGTGGTGCACTTCCTAAAGATCATGAGGGAACTAACGTGTTTATAGTTTTAGTTACATGTGTGTTTTATTTTATTATAAATAGAGTTGTAGTTTTATGTTATTTGTATCCTTTTCATCTCGTTTTAATATACAGAAGCATTTCATTTCTCAAATCTATACTTCTTTCTTTTCAAGTATATATACTTACAGTGAGAGTGACTGTATTTGAGGGGCCTGAATCCAACACTGAGCACCGTCACTTTATCTCGTAGGGCTTCCTACTAGCGTCATATGACCAATGACACATGCGGATTCATTATTTAGCTAGCAAATTAAGGACATTTACAACTAAATGCATATTGGTTTACTCATGATGGTTTTACAAAGATTATACGCTGCAAACACAACGATGTATCCTAGGCATTAAGTCCAATTAGGTTTTGCAAAGATTATACGTTGCAAACACACGAAGGTTCTTTGTATTCTAGGTATCAAGTCCCATACGGGAAAATTAAACAAAGATGTCGTACTAAAGCCGCAACATCATCAGCAGCCTTCCTCACATTGTTGAACCTTGAAGATCATTCATGATAGGGTTGTCCTTGATTATCCTATACCCCCCTCTATTCGCCTGCATCGTAAAGTTTCTCAAAGGATACAAAGAGCCTTCGTGTAATGTGTCCAAAAAGTAATGGGATATGTTGTTTCTAGCAACACAATGCATCATATTTCTCTGCCAAGCAAACCACAATACTGTCTAATTTGTCATATTTATAAATGATATAACAACAATAACATTTAATATGTTACCTTTTTTACATAAACAATGAAATCTTTACTCATATACCTCCCGGGTTCGGCAGATCCTTCACAAAGTTCATCGAAAGGGTCCATTTACCTGTGGCAAAGCATCTCGCCTACCAGCTGCATTCATATACCTTGCATCCTCTATTTCTTTTAGGCATTTGATCGAGCACCTTTCATGCATTAAAAAAAACACACTTTCAGGCTGAAATCGCATAATATTTGTTTCATATTTTTCATGTTTTATAATAAAAAAGCAACATCGAAAAATGTAAAAATAGTATAAAATATAAATAATACTTCATGGAAATCATAATAAAGAAGATACTACTTCAATTCAAAGTTCTATTTAATAATACTTATACATATACACAGATTCTTTAGATACTTACAAATATCAAACACACATAATCAAAATACACAGATATATAGACAGACTTGTTTGACAGTGACAAATTTCAAGCACACATGAGCAGGACACACGATTAATTAAGAAAAATTGCTACATGATTCACATGCCTTATATATGTAATATGTAAAGAAAATGAGAGAGAGACAACGTACCTTGAGAGAGATAATAGAAAAGGAAAGCAGACAATCTTTTGGATATGAAGTTCTATTAAAGAAGAAGAAGGAATGCCAAGCTATTAAAACCGAATGGAAGTCTTTATTGAAGGAAGCAAAAGGTCTCGAGATTTCACAATATGTATAATCAATAATAAAGCTTTTACATTATATTAATGAAGGAAGACATTAACTAATTATATTAATGAAGTGTAAAAAAACAACTTTGCTTTTACTTTAATATGAATATAGATATAAATATAGATATATAATTATTTTATATAAACATAATTACATCTATTAATTATCTACCATTAAAACCCGAAGGATGCGGCAAATTTTTTCACAACCATACTTCAACTTTTTATTATATATAGATGACGAGTCAATTTTGATTTCACGGTTAACAAATATTTTATTTCGTCATTGGCTCTAAATTTTTACTTACCAACCTTTAATTTATTTGTTTAAAACGAAATTCGAACCTAAAACATATGAAATTGTTGGATAATAAACGTATATAAAACATTTATATTTTTACCATAAAATTTAAAAATGTGTTTTTGAAGTAAAAATATACAAACTTTTTCTACATCTACATATTCAATATTTTTAAACTGTTTTGTGGTTATAATCTTAGTTAATTTTCCATAATAATCTAGGGGTGGATTTTGTAAGTTACTCGTATTACTTTTTTGATGAAAGGATCTGCATTGAGAAAGGGGGTTAAGTTATTCCGGTGTGTCTACAAGTAAAACTTAACCCGTTCAAAACTTCGATCCTAAGAAACCGACTTTTCATGATTTCATAAATACAAAACAAAATAAAATTAGAAATAGAAACAAATCGATTTTACGATTTTAATTTGAACTCATAAAATTCATATACATATATCTGTGCGTGTTTGTGAGAGATTAAAATAGTGTGTGTTTGGAGAAATGGCGGGGAGGTCAGGATCGTCGATGATGATGACGGTGACAAACACGCCGTCGAAGGATCTAGCGTATACAAATTGCGCGTATTGTTCACCGTCCGATCTCCGTCAATTTATTGTTCCTGGATCTAAACTCGCTTTTGCTCTCGTTGGTGAAGTCTTCGTTCTCTCCATTTCATATCCTTCCTATTTTATATCTATATATATCTATATCTATATATCTATACATATACATTTTATATGATTGATTAGATAGTTAAATCATTCATGATCTACTTTAGGAATAATTTTTCAAAACTTTGAATGCATTGCAGGTTTTGTTGTTTAATTAGCTTAGTGTGTAATGTAATGTTTAACCTAATTTTGTAATTGATCAAAAAATATATAACTCTCACACACACGTACGCATATCGTTGAGTACTTTATTATTAGACGATAATTTTAATATGAATTTGATGATGTTCGATTATATAGTCCGGAATTTAATTTTTAGAATTGTAATTGTTTTGATGTCGAACGTCGTATCATTTAGGTTTGGTATGTATTTCATAGTGTTTTGAATTAGGTTTGTTTTGGTAATAACAAATATATGTGGTCCATAAATTTAGTAAGCTTTTGAGTGGCGTGCTTTGGTAAACATGTAGCAACAACAACAACAAGACTCAATCCCTGTATACGCGGGGTATGGGGAGGTGAGACGTAAACAGTCTTGTCTCTACCCAAAGGTGAGAGACTGCTTCTATATGGACATCTGGCCAAATGAGGAAAGAACAGGAGAGGAGAGTGTAAGGGGAAGTAACCATACCTGTTTGTCGAGTATCACCTGACTACATTAAAGTTAGAGTAGAACAATAGATGTACAACATAGCACACCTTAGAACAAAGCATAGCAAATAAATACAGTCATAGAAGCATAATAAACATAACCACATGCATAAAACAATCATAGAAGCAAATAAGAATTGTATCATGCAAGCATACATACATATAAGTAGATATTAACGACGAAACCTAAGGTCGGATGAGCCCAAGTATAATAACGGGTGCTAACCTATGATACAGAGTAGCTTTGGCTACCTAGCTGGCAAGAAATTTCAGTAACAAAACTGGATTTAGATTGAACCAGATATTAACGACGAAATCCTAAGGTCCGATGAGCCCAAGTATAATATGGGTGCTAACCTATGATACATAGTAGCTTCTGTTGCCTAGCTGGATTTAGATTGAACCAGAATGCTTGTGTTAGGAGGGAGCGGTAATGTTCAAGTTTCTGAGTTCTAACCTCCACCAAGGTGGTTTAGTGGTTAGGGGTCCTATTTCCTTATTAGAGGTCTCAGGTTTGAAACTTCCCTCGGTAAACATCTTGGGGGTGGCTTGGGGAAATAATTGTAAACGGTCAAGGGGATACCCCAGTTAGGCTGAGTACAACTGAGTCACAAAGACTCACCATCCCAGTGTAACCTGGACTGGGAAGAGTCATTTTGGAGCTATTTTGTGGGTTAATCGTGTTTATAAAGTTAACTGCAACCTGGTCATGTATACGTTTAAGTTATCCATGGAGCAATTTATTACTACTGTTTAAAAATCACTTTATTGCTTCACTTAACTGAAACAAACTGCGTATGATACCATACAAAGTGGGCAACTTGGGCTTAATGCCATCCAACGGCGTTATGCAAGAGTATCTACAGGAGATTCGATACCTGTTAGCAGGTATGTGGTTATATATACTCTAGTGTGGTAATTGAGTGTTTTTTTTGCTAATCTATTGACTATAACTTGACGAACCATTGTAGGTTTATCCCTCCTGAAGATTTTAACATTGCGTTACTTACCCTTGAGTTGGAATTTGTTAAGAGAGGGACTAGAGAAGAGCAGGTATGACTTGTTCTAGTCTAAACACATGCTTGTTTGCTAGTTGTTTAACCTCAGACTTTGAGATTGCTCCTTTGATCCTCGGTTTTATTAATTTATGTTTTGCAGGTTGATGCTGTCGCTTTAGCTCAACAGCTTCGGAAAAGATTCAAAAACCAGGTATGCCTCTGTATGTGCTGTTCCATTTCTTAGATTGTAATTAGGCTAGCATAAATGTTACTTTATATGTGTTCGCTTTTTGATAGAGATTTACATGAAGGCTTACCTCAATGCAGATTTTGACATCAGGACAAAGGGTAACTTTTGAGTTTCTTGGCAACAGCTATATCTTCACAGTCAGCCAAGTTGCCGTGGAAGGGCAGGAAAAATCAAGTGGTGATAGAGGCATGCTTTCTGACGATTCATACATTGTGTTTGAAGCCCCCAATTCTAGCGGAATAAAGGTACTATTTTCATTTTTCAAAACATGTGCACTGATGATATACAATTAATTCTTGCTTGACCTTTTTCCTAGTATTTGTATGTTTGTTTTGTTTCAGTTTTACAAGTTTTCTTTCATGTGCAGATTATTAATCAGCGAGAGGCTGCTAGCAGCAGCATTTTCAAGCACAAGGATTTTAACCTTCAAAAACTGGGCATTGGTGGTCTGAGCAACGAATTTGCTGATATTTTTAGAAGAGCTTTTGCTTCCAGGGTTTTTCCTCCACACGTGGCAAGCAAGTAATAGCATTAGTGTCCCATACGATATACCACTTTTTTTGAAACTTATTTTAGTAGTGTATCCTTGACTCATCAGTTATCATGGTAATGTGTATTGTATGCATCAGACTGGGTGTAAAGCATGTGAAGGGAATGCTGTTATATGGTCCTCCTGGTACCGGCAAGACTCTAATGGCTCGCCAGATTGGAAAGATGTTAAATGGGAAGGACCCAAAGGTACCTTATGCATGGATTGATAATTTATATAGATTAAGTGAGAAGATATTAAAAACACATTGCCATCATTTGTTATTAATACTGCAGAGAGATGAAATTATTGGTCCGCTTGTTAGCTCTTCTGTTGCAAATAATGTGTAGCATGATCTTACTTTTGGTTGCTTCTAATGATGACCGTTTTGGTTGATTTAACAAACTAGATTGTAAATGGACCTGAAGTGCTAAGTAAATTTGTTGGTGAAACTGAGAAGAATGTGAGGGACTTATTTGCTGATGCTGAACAAGATCAAAGAACACTAGGTAGGGCGGTCTACTAGTTATAGTGTATCCTTTGGCGGAATCTTGTCTCAGTTCTTATGCCTTCTTGTTCAAATTGTTCCAGGGGATCAAAGTGAGTTGCATGTTATCATTTTTGACGAAATTGATGCAATTTGTAAGGTAGGCATTCTGATACTATATTAATTGAATTGGAATTGGTTTCCTATCTACTGTCCTTTTCCAAATATCCAGTGTAGTAATCTGTTTTTTTAAATGCAGTCTAGAGGCTCGACTAGGGATGGCACAGGAGTGCACGATAGTATCGTTAATCAGCTTCTTACAAAGGTTGGATTAACAGTTCAATGTCTTAACTTCATAAACGACAATAAGAAGTTCAAAAGATACTTACTTTGGAATATCTGTTATTTAGATAGACGGTGTGGAAGCTCTCAATAATGTGTTGCTCATTGGTATGACGAATAGGAAGGATTTGCTTGATGAAGCTCTTTTGAGGTGACCCTTTTCTCTATCATAAGGCTTAAAATACCATTTTTGCCATGCTTGCTTATATATATATATCCTCTAATACTTGCTTAGGCCTGGTCGTTTGGAAGTCCAAGTAGAGATCAGCCTTCCTGATGAACATGGTCGTCTACAGATTCTTCAAATTCATACAAATAAGATGAAAGAAAATTCTTTTCTATCTCCAGATATTAACTTGGAAGAGCTTGGTATGTTGTTTTTCACTGGATTTTTTTCATTTTGTTGGCCAAAAGTGCCCTTGTAAGTCACCTTTTCAAGTAACAATTAACTGAACAATGTTTTTGTGGTCATCAAGGGTAGGTTCCATATATATTGTAACGAGAATGTTAAACAAGCTGTTAGCTAATCTAATGATTTGTATTATAATGGAGAACAGCTGCACGGACAAAGAATTACAGTGGAGCAGAGCTTGAAGGTGTTGTCAAAAGTGCCGTTTCTTATGCTCTAAATCGACAGCTAAGCCTTGATGATCTTACTAAGACGGTAGATGAGGAGAGCATTAAAGTCACAATGGAGGATTTCTTGAATGCTCTTCATGAAGTTGTTCCTTCATTTGGTGCTTCCATGGACGACCTTGAGCGCTGCAGGTAAAAATCATCTGAAGTTTTTATGTTATTAGATGATTAATGTCGTGACCATTTCTTTCTAATGATTGCATTCGTGGGCTAAAATGCCAAATCATCTTTATCTGTGATGATGCATGCAAGTATTTTTATTGGAATTATTCTCTCTGTTGTTAAATAACCAAAGTTTCTGAATGCTATAATATTGATTCAGACTCAATGGAATTGTTGATTGTGGTAAGCGACATGATCATATCTTCAAGAGAACGATGCTATTATCAGAGCAAGTTAAAGTTAGCAGAGGTAGCCCGCTTGTCACAGTTCTTCTGGAAGGTCCAAGTGGCAGGTAATGTGTTTCGGTAGTAAATAATATTGATGTAAGGTGTCTCCCATCTTTCTAACTTTCTCTTAACATCTTTGGCAGTGGCAAGACTGCAATGGCAGCTACTGTTGGCATTGGTAGTGATTTCCCTTATGTGAAGATTGTAAGTTTCTCTTATAAAGTTGATTTATTTACTGCATATCACATCAACTAAGTTTTCATACGACTGATTTCACTCACTAAATGGTAGATTTCTGCTGAATCAATGATTGGCCTCAGTGAAGCCAGTAAATGTGCACAAATTGTAAAGGTTTGGTGCTTCTTTGGCCTTATCTTTTTTAACCGTTTTTTGTGACAATATTAGTTACTTTTCATTATCTGTTTCTTATGAGAACACTTTTTTTAGGTATTTGAGGATGCTTACAAGTCAACACTGAGCATTATCGTCCTTGATGATATTGAAAGGTTCGTGATTTGTTGATGTCGTATTATCACATATATGAGCATTTGGTTAAATTGGAATCTGTATATGTGTGGCTGATTAACCTTGACATGTATTCACTATTACAGACTACTAGAATATGTTGCCATTGGACCTCGCTTTTCAAACTTGATTTCTCAGACGTTGATGGTCCTCCTCAAACGACTTCCTCCTAAGGTATTTTTTTTTATTTATATCTTGTTACTTTCTCTGAATTTATTCTGGAAGGTGTTCTTTATCTGAAATTGATAAATCTTTGTTGCTGCTTTGGTACAATAATGGAAGACCATAAATGTAACTATCTGTTTCTTGCACATTTGGTGAAAATGATCTTATCACTTTAACTTTCAGGGTAAAAATATGTTGGTGATTGGAACGACAAGTGAGGTATCTTTCCTGGAGTCAGTTGGTGTCTGTGACGCTTTCTCGGTCACTTACCATGTCCCTACATTGAAGACCGAAGATGCTAAACAGGTAACATGTTATGGCTTTTGATTCATATCTCAGTCACTTGTTGTTTTCTATAGAATTTTTTGATGTTTAATGTTCTTTCCCTTCTATCATCATCAATCCTTGGCTTTTTAGGTATTGCAACAACTTAAGGTGTTTTCAGATGATGATGTTGATTCTGCAGCCGAGGCCTTGAATGATGTAAGATACTCAATCTTCTAAACTTCTTCCTCAGTTAGACTAGTTAGATTATAAGATCCCTTTTTTGGAACCACATTTTCTAAATGTTGTGACGAGCTAATGGTTACAAAATTCTTGGTGGTGGTTGTAGATGCCAATCAAGAGGCTGTATATGGTGGTAGAGATGGCAGCACAAGGAGAATCTGGTGGAAGTGCAGAGGCAATCTATGCCGGCAAAGAAACAATCAAAATGTCACATTTCTACGAGTGCCTCCAAGATATTGTCCGCTACTAGTGTGGGTGTTTTCCACTTCGATTTCTACAGAGAACTGGAATTTTGAATGATGGATTGTAATTTTTCCTCAATTACTTCTGAGTTACAATGAATATGACCACTACATAGTATGGCAGAAGAGTTTAGAAAAAGGATATGCGTTCTTTTTAAAGCTTTGATTGGAGATGTATACCCTATTTGTGAGATTTTATTTTTGAAAGGGTATATCATTGGTGTATTAGATTTTACATTTTACATTTTATCTGATCATTATGGTTTTTGACTATATTCTATATATTTTTATGTGACCATTTTTTTTCTTAATACTTTACATCGTTTAGAATTCTAAAGACTTCAAATCCTAGATTTTTGAAGTCGATACATAATTGCTGCAGGCCTACCAGGTGCCCATGAAAACGTTTTATCTGTTGCAACTTCATCTGCCACACATATATGATCCCCAAAATCACGCAGAAAGGGGCATTTTAAAACTTAAGGAAAAATGTTTGAGGTAGTCACTTGTTAATGGAACAAAATTAACACTGCAAAAATATTCTTTCATAGGCTTTGACTATCTTTACAAAGTGTAATAGCATAAGTGAAGTAATGTTATTAACTTACAGAATGTTCAATCTTATTAACAATTCACCATTTCTGATTAATCAGTGTGTAGGTTTGCGATTGCCATAACTATATATTAATCACCCAATTGAGAGCTGTGATTTATGATGAACCGCATGGAGATTAGAAGGTGTATTTAAAGCCAACTCAGCCCATAATTTTCTACGTAATATGTGGAGATTTAGTTTATGAGCTCTAATCACGTTCTAAATATCTAAGCTAGCCCCTTTTCAAAATCTGGCTATATCTATTTCTATAGCCATAGCCCCTAAATCGATGCATAGTCCTCGAACGATACTCATACATATCGACGCATAGTCCTCGAACGATACTCATACATATTGACGCATAGTCCTCTATATCGACGCATATATACAAGTTTAGACACTAAAATGAGATCTAAACTTTGCAATGAACCTTATAACACAGACAATATCACATATGATGCTATGAAGCATGAAACAAGCTTAAATTGTATACACATAAGGGCTACAAAGTTAATAATACCAAGTATGGGTCCAAATCACATAAGTATACACCAATTAATTGATATCGTCATCATCAAAACTACATACGAAGCATGAAAAGGTTTCATCTTCCGCGAACTTACAATGTTTTTAACTATTAGAAATCCATAGTTGTGGTTATTATATAGCTTACCTATCACTCGTGGATGCCATTGCTGGTGATTTAATACCACAAATAGTTCTCAGCTTCAGGTTGCAAAAAAGCACATACCTCACGATTCTGAAAAACAAAAAAAAGCGTCATGGATTCTCACTAATATGTAACTCTGTGAAATTTCTTTATCTGGATCATTTGAGACAAAAAAAAAAAAAAAACAAAAATAAAGGAGTGACGAACAAGACTTGAAA
>JANDBE010000028.1:29944732-29956279 GCA_024320915.1 Erigeron philadelphicus
GCCTTAAGATTGTTAACAGAGAAAGAAGTAGCTTGGAGAGCCATTTTTTTTATAAAGTGAAGTTTGATGTGTGTTTTAGAGGGAAATGAATGAAAACTTGGATATTTGATGATGTGAAAAGTGTTGGGTAATGTGGGTTATATTTATAGTGGTTATTGGATATGATTAATGGATATGATCTCTAGCTAATTTTCGGGTTATCAATTTTCATTACTAAAAGTGGATAACTTTATGTGTTAATCAACCAATCAGGAATAGAGATATGGATTCTATCACGTGCCTTTGACGATATTAAGGTGCACTTTCCAAGGTATGTGTTTTTTAGCTCCACACTTTATGGGCTTGGAATGGGGAGTTGAAAACAACGAATATAAGTTTAACTTTTCTTTTGTGTGTTTATTCATTTTACCATTTTGCATTTTTGCGTATATGTTAAACGAGATACGGTCAAATATCATCTCTCCCGTACTATAATAATGTTCCAACAATATGTTTTTACACACTTAAATTTCAACCAGTGAAAATAATTATAGGAATTAAAAGTTTCGTTGTATTAGTTTTCATTGATTGACAATGACTATTTCATACGAGTAATAGATATGATGCGACAGAGGAATGTTATACGAAAATAGCTTCGAACACTTAATAAAATCGGTTCATGCAACACCTAGGCTTTGAGTATCTTGCACTCCTTCCGGACTTCCGGAGCCTCATTTCAAAATTTATTTGACAAACATACATTGTTATAAACAAGCAAAGGATTCTACATTGTTATAAACATTGTAGGTTATATATTGCACTCGATCAACTACCATTGCAAAATAGCTTTGCATCTCTTGTCTTCCAGCAGACTAAACAAACCAGACCATGAATGAATTTTCTTTCTTCCTTTCTTGCTCAATATCTTAAGCAAACTAAAAAGATCCATACTATCCAAGACCTTAACAGGAGCTTTGAACAACGAGAAATAGTTTCTTCCAAATCTTGATTATGTTGTTTAATATGTTGAAATCCAACTTTTGGTACAATAGTATTAAACAGAAAGTTCAATGTTACTCTGATTAATTCAATAACCATTTTGTTTTAAACATCAAAGACTTAAGACACTAAATGCCAGATATTACATCAGCGTTAGCACATTATTTTAGGACCTGTTTCAGTCCCATGGCCAAAAGAGGGAAAGAGCAAGATCGAAAAACACTGTAGTTGTATACACAATCAAGAATTCTTTCATTTTCACCAACACAATAAGTTAAAAAGGGGGGAAGGAAGATACAAAGAACGAATACACAAGAATGAATCATAAAAATACAAATTAATATCTCCAAGTCTCTACAGTTCATCATCGTTTTCTAGACTCCCCAACCGTATTCTCTTCACTTTTTTTTCTTTTTCTTTTTTTTTTTTTTAATTTCTTTTTGGTTATTTTCCCCCAACAACTCTATTTGTTTTTCCTACTCGAACTGGCTTCTCCATCAGTTCCAAATTTGAACAAGCAGAAGTGGCATAAAAAGAAAATAAGACTCCTGCTAAATTTTACAAATCATTGAAGCTATCTGTACAACCATCCACTTATATCCGAACCGGTATTCCAAAATTCTGGAATGTTCTGATTTCCCCACGTAGTCCCGCTGTCACAATCACCATACCCCACGCTGACTTCCCTGGGCTCATCCCGTTTGAAAAATCAACACTGGTCCGAGGACTTGGGATCTTAGTAGCCAAAACAAGCTTTTCCTCTGGCCATGTAGCCGACATCCTATCGTAAAAGTAACCGTTGGTTGCACTAGAGATAGTTCCATGAAGAGGGCTGCTGCTACAGCCAGAAGCTAGTAATGGAGAAGCGTCTTTTCCATCACCGTCATCTGCTGGTGTAGGGGGATGGTTAGCCGAAGACACATCGTCTAACCGGTCCCGTTCGCTACTTAACCTAGTGGGTTCAGCGAACCCATCTTGAAAACCCCAACAGGCATCTGTCATACCAGGCCATGGAATAGCCACTGATACATCTTGACAATGGAAGTGCTCGTAGGATTGAGTAACTGTAACCCCTTTGTTTCTGCTAGCACGAGAATCACCTTCGTGTTTCCAAACATATACATTGGAATCCTCACTGGCACAAACCACATATCTACCATTTGCTGTAAGGTGGGCTGAAATTTGGCTGTTTGTGTTGCGAAACCCTGCAACAAAATATTAAATAGAATTAAGAAACCAACAAATCATGTAAAATTTACACTAATTAGCGTTACCTTTAAACTTATGGACAAGGTCAACACCATCAACAACACGAATTCGTGAATCCGCAGACGTTATGAGCACTTCTGATGTACTGCCTGGAACAAACTGTATAGAAATGATAATTGTCAGTACATAGGTTAACATCAAAAGTAATCATGAACCTAAAGACTAAAGGCATGTAATACAGGAGAAACGATAGGTGGGTTGGGCAACAGGTAGATAAGGGTCACTATTTAATACATGTCAAAACGGACTGAGCCAAGTTGAAAAAACCATAACACCTTTTAACCGGTTCCACCTTTTGCCCAGTTGCCCCTTTTTTAGTTATGATTACACAAGGAATAGTATTACAAAAAAATCCGAATCTTGAAAAAAAGTGTTTGATGGCAGTGTTTAGTTAAATTAGTTCCGGCGGCTTTTCAATGTCCAACCCACGACCCACTTCACAAACTCCTCAGTTAGATAATTTTATTTCATTTGAGATCAATCATAGCTGAAGTTGAGCCCATTGATAGGCAAATGGGCCGAAACTGGCTCATCTAACATATAATAGCTTTATTACCTGAAAACCGGTAATTTTTTTATGGTGTGGCTTCTTTTTCTTATTTTGCAGGTTGATCTGACTCTTCTGTTGCAACTTATTTTCTGAAAGAGATGGAGAAAGGTAATATAAGCAACAACAAAAAAAAATGAGAACCATAAAAACACGCAAAAAAACAGAAAAGTACCACTGGTGTTATACAGACGGCAGCTCCCCTTATATGAACCAACAAGCGCAGCCTTCAAGAATTAACAAAAAAAAAAATCAGATACATTAGATCTTTGCCCACTTTGTAGTTTTGTTACATAAAATTGAGATGATACTGAATAATGAATGATATGGCTCAACCTGACCGTCAGGTGTATAGCAAGCAGAAGTAACCATCTCATGTAGATCATTCCAATCAACAACTTGTCGATCAGGAATGCTCCATATACGAACCTTAGCATCTAGAGACCCACTGATAAAGTATCTATCATCAACAGGATTAAACTGGATGCAAGTCACTGTATCAAAAAATAACATGGGAAAAGAGACTTGGTAAATATCATAAAAGAGGACATGTACGCTCGGCAAGAGAACACAAATTTCTATTGGTCATTAATAAGTTTGATGAGTGGGTTTGATAAAAGATACAGACTGAAAAGCATCATTTTTTATTGCCATTTAATGGTTGTGTTGAGCGACAGTCACTACTTTATCCATTTCTTTTAAGATTTAGGCGTAAATTGTGATTACACACACGTTATTGATGATAACTTGATTCTCTAAAATATATGAATAAGAGGTTGTATGACCATTTAATATGTTTCCCTTAACGTTACTCTTTTTATTTATCCCTTTGAGATAAAAGCACAGCCCAAACTGACATATCAATAAATTAAATGGATTTAAATTGCCACCTCTGGTCATAAAAATTCATCTAATACTGTCTCTAAGTAGTAAGAATATAATGAACTTAAGTCATTTTCTTACCATAATCACTGTGAGAAAAGACCTTTAAACATGACTTGCTAGACAACTGCCACAACCGTACTGTTTTATCCATGGAGGATGAAAGCAAATGCTGAAATTGGAATTTATCGTCAATAAGAGTTTTCACGTACACTTTGCAACAATAGAAACAGTTATGGAAACAATTATATGTGACAGAAGAGAATGTACAATAGACGAAGAATTTATACAAATAAGAGCAAAAGTAAAACTTCATGTAACACGTTAGTTCAAGAACCCTGGGACTAATATCCAACAATTAAATGGTGGTACCAATAATAATCCATGTCAGGTTTTCTTATAAATAAATGACTATATTATTACCACATGCAAGAAGATGCTACACAGATCACTGTAGAAGTAAGGGAAAAGAAAACTTGTTCAGATTTGTAAAAATCCAAACTGTCACCAAAATCCATTCATAAACTAGATGGTACACTAAAAAAGAATCATAGAGCAAGCTATTAATAATGACAAACCAGCATCATGTTCGATACAGCCCAAAATTTGAAACTTAACTGCCTTCTAACTTCTATTTAAACCAATGTACCCAAATCCTTCTTTTATAATAGAGACTTACACATCCTAACCACCCATTGTTACACTTTTTTTGTCACAACTTAGACATAGAGAACCCTCAGCCTCTAGGTTGAAAGGTCACCCCAATACTAGGCACTTTGGTAATGAACCTAATGGCATATCTCGGACTTAAAATCAACGTTGGATTCATCTTTAAACTAAAACGATGTATGTTCGAGGGCAACGGTAAAAGGCTAGCCAAATACAGCTTCTTACTCTATACAATCCTAATAAAAAATTACTTCAATGGACCATATGTACGATGTAGCTGATATGGAATTGATATCAGGGTAGTCTGGAATATTCTTTCAATATGCATCCAGAGCCCTCACTATGTCATTGCTCCAGGAGGAAAAAAAAAAGACATATCTTCCAAATTCTATAGCAAATTTACTCTAACAGACATTCCAATGGACAATGTATGCTTCTTCAAATGACCATTACAGTGAAATCGCTTATGAAGATTATAAGCAGTTGCAGTGATATCCTAGCCAATTGTCTACTAGTATTAACATAAGTTCAAACTGAAATTGATTTTTTAAAAAGCTAAAAGGCCTGTGTGGTGCAAGGGCATAGCCAGATATGTATAATTTGGAGGAGGCTAATAAAGTCTAGCATATAAGGAATCGTGACTAATTATCTTTAAAACCCATAGTTGTAATAGCTATTCATGGGCAATATGAACATACGTCGCCTCTTAATCAGCTTAATCTTTTTGCTCTACCTAACTGTGATTAAGGAAGATAGTCAAGACCACAGATGGTAAACTAAGACCCGAACTAAGTTGCCATGTTTGTTAATTCAATTACTCCAACAAACAGATACATTCATGCTATATAGTCAAATATAATTTAATAAAAAAGAACTCTAATCGTTAAAATACTAGTTAATTAAATTATGGCTAACCTGAGATTTGGACCAGGACAGGTCAAGTACATCATTCAGATGCCCATTAAAAGAACAAATGGGTTTTTCTGACAACGCAAATACAGTCTCCGGCACAACGATAGGATCCAAGCTTATAGACTTTCGGCTTATAGATAGTCTTCCTCTTCGTTTCCTTTCGGGTACACTTTCCAAACTTGAAGGTAGTGGCATTGACTCTGGCGAACCGTTGGACATCAATAACACATTCAAATTTCCATCTTCCTGTTTATCAAACAACAGATCGCCTTTCCTTTCTGAACCAACAACTTCCCAAATATGGATGAGACAATCCTCACCAGCACTAGCAAGATATTTCCCATCCAAACTAAACTTAATAGTCCATATAGAACCATTATGAGCCTGAATCTCTTGACTTTTATACAAAGCTGTAAGATCTTTAAATGATTTTCCATACTGCCGAACCCGAACTCTCTCTGGACCATGAAAAGAAGCATCTTGACTATCATCAGTAGCTGAACTAGACCGTCTCCCACCCTTCTCCGACGACGTATCTCTCTCATCACTACTCCGTCTCTCTTTATTCCCTGTAACCGAACTAGCTACATTCTTAATACTCTTTAACCAACTCCCTTTCTTTTTCAACTTAGATCCACTCCCACCACTACCATTCCCATTCAAATCAACCAAATCCTCACCATTACCAGCTTCAACATTCTGCCGTCTCATTAACTCCTGAACAATCGGCGAATGTCCAACACACATTTCAAACTCTTCCATCGTCAAATGCCTCCCTGTCCCAACTTCCTTCAAATTCCCACACATTCCATCCTCTCTAACCTCCTTCACCACAAACTCCTTTCCATTATCCAAATTCTTAATCGTACACACCGCATCATCATCATCACCATCTTCACCACCATCCCTTCCCAAATCCACATCCAAATACATCCCAACCGAATCACCACCATTCCTATCAACACTCACATCACATTTCACAATCTCCTCACTCCGCCTAACAACTTTACCCGTAGGCGGCTTACAAGGCGACACACTAACACCAACACCATTACCATCACCAACACTCGGCGATTTCACCAACAATTGTTTCTCACTATCCTTATCATCATCATTATTATTATTTACACTTTCTGAATTAATTAAAAGAATTTCTTCACAATTAGTAGTATTATTATTATTCAAATTTAAATCACCACGTTTTTCATGATCAGCAGATTTTGACCGTACGATTACAGAGGCAATACGTATATCCTCCTCATCGTCATCATAATCATCTATATCTAACTGATCCGCAGATATAGACTTACCTAAAACCGACGAAACCGATACCGGCGGCAGTCCGAGCTGCCGCAGCAACTTCGACCTCCGTTCCTCCACCGACGACGGTTGTGAGATCCATACGTCATAGCTTCCGGTGACTCCAGCCGGAAATCTATAGATCAGTACAAACACATTCTTAATATCATTCTATACATATAGATATAAATATATGTATATATAGATGTTATGTTTATTTATAGAAAGTGAAATTGAGATCTGGAACGTACACGTGGCAGTGATTATTAACATCTTCTTCATTATCTGAAGAAGAGGAAGAAGAGCAAGTAGTAGAGGAAAGTAACCGATCAAGAGACTCGTAGAAAAACTCGTTGTCGTTTTGGTCTTCAGCTTCGTCGTTTTGGTTACGAGATTTGCTCATTGTTCGGGCATTCTCATCGGAGAAATGAAAATGCCCGCCGGCGCCGGTGATCGGAGATCGAGGTATATAAGTAAGTTAAAGTTTGTTAAAAGAGTTAGTTAAAAGAACAAGTCTTTCTCTCTCTCTGAGATCCGCGGTGCTGAATGAAACGATGTCGTCTTGGAGTATTATGTGTCGTTACTGGGAAAATTAAAATAGAAAGAAGTGGGTTGGGGGTTTGGTTTTGTATGTGTGTGTGTGTGTGTAATATGGCCACTAAAGTGAAACCACCGCAAAAATTTTAAATAATAATTAATTGTTTAAATTTAATTTAATGTATAAAATAATTGTTGTAGAATTATTTGCCATATGCATTTGTGAGAGAACCTTGAATAATAAATTATACGGAGTATTTGTCTCTTCATCTTTGATTTATTAATAAAAAGAATACTTTAATAAGAAAGAAAAACAGATGATGAAGCTTGTAACTAAAAAAAATTATTTAAAAGAAAAAGTAGTGTCAAAAGTCGATGTATATTACCAATGTTTACACCAAGTTGGTAACTAAAATGTTGGGAAGTGGATGGATAAGTTCAATCATTGAAGTTTGTTTACTTTTGTCTATTGGCAGTATATTTACTCATATATATGTTTTTTTACAAAAAATATTACCCCTAACTTATTTTTCTTTATATTCTTTTGACAATATAATTATGGCATATAATATGGTCGAAGAAAATAAAGTCATGCAGAGAATTAATTTATTAGCAGGTTACACTTGACACAAAATCAAGCCATTAACAAGACTGGTTAGGATAATTTGTCATCACCCATTTTTTTAGCTGCAAATATTAGTAAACGTTCATGGTAAGTATTTAAGTTAGTAATTCATCATAATGTATATAACGGGTTTTGAACTCCAAACCTTGATATAAAAAACTCTCAAACAAAACCTCATGACCAAATCACCTAAATGAAATTAGTTTACTTATATGTCATTAATTTGTATAGGGAAAACCAGCACATGACGACTAGGTTTTAAACCCCAATCTCTATAGGTAAAATCCTATCATGTCTCCACAATATTTTTTAGTTAATTGCTAGTTGATCTATGTCTCATCAACATTATTCGTACATATTTAGCTAGACAAATTTGTTTTGTATTATGAGGTAATTTATTAGACACAATTACGAAAAGCCGATAACCACTTAAAGACAGATTAAGTAGGTAATGAGTTTTTGTTACCCTATTATTTGGGGTACAATGGAGTATGAACCAATATTAAGTGATACATTAAGTTGATAATGAATTTCGTTAGATGTTACTAAAAGCATATAAGTTATTTTTTGTAAATATTGGTTGATCATATTTATGTCTATGCATTGATCGAAAAAATAAGGGAAGTAGACATGTTTACTACAATGCAAATTTTTTCGTTGGATTTTACTAATATTTTAAGTTGTTTAAAACATTTAATATAAAAATGTTAGTACTTTAATACTCCGTATAAAAAGTGTTGGAATGACTCATTTCACCATCACTTTTTTAAAACGACAAAATGGTTTTGATGATCTCGAAACATATATGTTAGATATATTGAACGAAAAGGAGGAAGGTCGAAGTTCATACTAGTAACTTTACAAAGTCGAATATTTATAAGAAAATGTATATATCATATTATATTTATATTATATAATATATTGTATTAAGTTTTGAGAAAATGATGTGATGAGATGATGGACCATGCTAGTATTAGATAGGGTAGGAGGAGGACAGAGGTGTAGACCATCATCGTATAGTAATAGTACATTTGTGTGTCCTCCCCCACCACCAATACATTGTCACAGACCACAAAAATATACCCTCTTTTTTAGTACAAAAACCCAAATTCATTTCACCTTAAATTATTAACTGACTTCTTTTACTCCTACAACAACATATTAAATTGTATCAATTAGTTGGAGTACCTTCTATAGTTTAATTTTTCAACAAAGATAAAGTATATGTTGTGTAGTAAGACTGGTCAGTCTTTCCTAACAATGTTGTTCAACTTCTTGTATATAATTCTTATTCCTGTTACTAACTTCGTTGATGATTGTTCGCATTAATAAGAATACCTTTCTAGCTACTGTTGATAAAAAAGGATGTTCATGATCAATTTAGGACAATTATACTAAGGCTCATAACGATCGAGCCAACTCTTTAAAACTAAATGAGCCAGGTACGAGCTTAAGCACAAGTTCGACTCGACTCGTGTATAGCCCAAAGCTATACACAACAATGAAATTAAATTGTTATCAAGGTCGTATAAGGGGAGGACCTATACTAAGGAGGATTGATATATTATCTACGAAATGAGTGTCTATTCCAAAATTATTTATTCAAACAACAGATCTTAAACGTGTTAAAAAATGAATATATGTTATTCCATCTTGATTATTCCTAGTGAAAGGATGTAACGAGCTAGATATTATATTAGTTTGTAACTTTATCGATCAAATTGTTGTGTACCACATCCACATTGTCAAACAAATATCTATAGCCCATTGAAACCTTCAACGTGACATAATGTAATAGTAGGCCTCCATTATAGCGACTCGCGATGATCAAGTTGTATCTCTACCAAAGATTTAATAACTTAAACCCATTCAATACATGTCGTGGACCACTAGTACATTATAGATGTCTACTTATAGTCTATCAAAATTGTCATCAATAAAACGAATGTACTACTCCTTCAAATTAGGCAACAAACTTAGCGAGCGAGCCCGGGCCAGGGCCGGGGTAAAGCAACAAAACAAAGAAAAGATTGCTAACAAATTACGGATACAGGAAACATTGGGTAGGTTGTGTAATTACGAAAAGTATAGGGGTGATGGTGACATTAATCGAATTTGTGAAAAAGCTTGTTGGTTTTGACTCTACGAATAACAGAAAATTTAAAGACAAAATCACACCTGTCAAATCATTGACTTAACCGAAACTCCCCCAAAGAGCCAAATTAGATTTCTTTAATGTTTTCTTAAACAGTGATGGTAAACAAAATTCTTTGATGTTTTATTTGCCTAAAAGAATTACGTTTGAATTATGGATTAAAATTTTTAAGTTCAAAACTAATATACTACCAGGTTTGTTGAATATTATGCTCACGGAAAAGAACCACACGTATTTTTACACTTACAAAAAAGTCACAACATGACCTATCAAATAGTTTTTAACTTGAGAAGATCCTTATGTTTGAATTATTTATACGTGAATCCGAATATAAATACCTAAAATACTTTATAAGAATAAAAATTTAAAGAAATTGATATATAAAGTGAACGATATCATAGAGGTACACAAAGATAATCAAACAAATTAAGATAATGAAAAGCAAAGATAATTAAGACGAATGAAAATAGTACTCGTCTAACAAACTCCATATAAACAAAAATGGAATGTTATAGTTATTGTTATTGTTAATCTTAGAAAAATGAAGAGCAAAAGTCGGCTTAATTAAGAGGTCGGTGAATAGTGAATTGGCAAACGAGAGAGGCAGAGGCACTTTTTGACACCAAACAAACATGCGTGCGTTGTTGCTCGCTCGCTTCCTACACACACTTTGACAACTCAATATACACACACATACATAGCTCACAACTTCTTTACTTTTCATTTACACCTATGTTACAACACCTATATATTATGCTCACCTCGAAATTGTATTTGTATATTTGATTTACACTATAATTAAACATAAACAATCACCCACATATGTTACACGAATATCATTTTAGTGTTTTTAAAGATAAAGCAAGTTATAAGAAAGATACAATATTTGCACCTACTGTTGATATCAAATTAATCATTCTACTCAAAAAATTATGTTTGTATTAATTATGACACACACATACAATTGCTAAAATTAACAAAATGATAACACCAACATATGTGTGTTAAACATGTTTAGTAATGACGAATTTATTAATCTGTCTATAGGAAAACAGATTAGACATACTTAGAAAAGGACTGCGGAGTGCGGACCCACTATGCAAGATATAGGCGTGATCTTTTTTGCTTCATTGGGGGAAGCACTTCGTTTCATTATTTTACAATAATAGAAATCGTGAAATTTGCTTGCATAAAATTAGGCATAATACTTTTTTTTTAAAACTATTATCTATGATAAAAATAAAATTATATTATTTCATAAAAGATTAAACCACTATACATTATAAATAATACCTACTTTAATTATTGTTTAAAAAGAAAATAAGAAACCTACTTCAGTTTCAAATTTGTATTGTAATAATGACTCTAACAAAATGTGAGGTACACCAAAGTCTATAAATATCAAACACAAGTAGTCTACTTTTTCTTCTCTTTTCTAATTTACATTACATTACAATATTAAAAGATTGTGCATGCTTATATCTAGAAATGCCGAGGCCAAATTTAAAAGTATTGAACATTAATTTGAACTATATATATGTGTAATGTGGGATTGAAATATGAAAAGAGGAGCAAGGGTGTAGTTGGCTAGTTTGGTAAAAAATCGACGAATCACAAGTCGTCACGTGTCGAAGCCAAAAACTAGCCAAAACTAGCCAAAACTTGCCAAAAAAT
>JANDBE010000028.1:30149819-30160093 GCA_024320915.1 Erigeron philadelphicus
ACAGTTCTAAAAATATCCTTAACCTTTATAATTTTCACGTCAACACCTACCCCATTACACACGATATTTAAGTAAAACGTTTATATTTACTTTGGACTCACGCCATCACATGAAACGAGGCAAATCCATGCCCTTGGGCTAGGTAACGTAACCTAAGGGCTCCTTTGTATGGATACGGTCCAATGGTAAGGACATCTAATGGGCCTCTATGGACACCATAGGAGATAGTCTTATGAGGCATAATTGTGCTACGTGTCAAAATGTTATAGGTTGTGTAGAAAAGTATCCTAGGTTTCTCTTGATGTAGTTGACCTGTATTAAAATTATACATCTAGCAGGACTTATGTTTTACATCAATGTGGTTACTGTCTGTCTAAGATTTATCTCTATTGTTACAATAGGTAAGATATACTGAAGGTGGGCATATACCATGATATATTGATACCAGTCTATGATTATATCAAGTGTGGCAGGTTGATTATTACAATCCAATAGTGTATGGCTTTCATTTTATAGTTCGTTAAGGAGCTGGCTTTACGATCAAAATCTCTCGACTTGTGACACCAATAAGAATTGGAAATAGCTCATTATACCTATGTTTAGTACTTTTGGACTTTTGGCTCTGCTTTTGAACCTTCATTTTGTATATTACTGATATTCAGTCTGTGATCTTACTTTTTTTAAAGATCAAATTACTTGTTAGCAAGTTCATGACTTTGTTTTCCCTATTTATTTGTGTACTCGTCCCCAGGTTAGATCAGCTACATTAGACACATGGCTTCCTGAGCAGGTTGCCTTTATCCAATGTAAGAAAGAAATTCCTCTTGTTTCAGTGTTCAAGAATTTATTTTATGAAATGGATATGTAAAGATTATGTTTCATGATTTTTTGCTCATTGTGTCTCAGCTATGGGAAATGAAAGGTCCAATAGTTATTGGGAAGCAGAGCTGCCACCTAATTATGATCGAGTTGGCCTTGAAAATTTCATTCGGGCCAAGTATGTACCATTTCAGTACTTTNNNNAATCTTTTGGCAAGATGTAATCTGATGCCACTTTATTCTCAGTGTCTATATTCTGTAGTATTAATCTGCTTCATATTTTATAAGATATGAAGACAAGAGATGGGTTGCTAAAGATGGAAGACCAATTCCGCCGGTCGCAGTGCAAGAGGAGAAACTCGCTTCTCAGTCGCAGAGACCTGTTGAGAATTCTGATGGTGAAAGGAAGAGTTACCAGGCACATAGTACAAAGAGCAGCACACCTGTTGCAAGAATAAATCTTCGTGTGCCTCCCAAAGGACCTGAACCTGTATGTCAAGATGTTATTTCTACTACTCTTTCCTGGCTTCCCGTTCTATCTAAACAACGTTGCTTTTCACTTAATTAGACATGGCAAGATTTTCGGGTTTGGGTGGGTTAGGTACCGGGTCTGGCTTGAATGGAGTTTGGGTCTAGATGGTAATTAAATTGCAAATGCTTATCTGATTATTTTAACTTATAAATGATTACTGCGTTAATTATGTTTACAAATGCCGTACCATAATAATAATAATCTTAAACTTGAAATAAGTGAAAGGGACATCTGATTCTTTTGTTCTCGCTAGTGGAACAATAAAGACGAAGTGTCAAATTATGCTTACCGTCCTTTGTATTTAATGCTTGGCCCTGCCCGAAGGAATAAGAAAGTCGATCTTGTAGGAAAGCAGATAGGAGAGGTAGTCTATAGGCTTAAAGCAAACTATATATGAGATTGTATACTTTTAAAGCAGACTTAGAGTGACTTTTAATCCATTTGACCCGTTCTTTAGTCTGCTAATGTTTTTTTACTTGACCCTCTAAAGATACGACACAACCCAAATTAACCAATATATGAGTAAATTGGTCAATTTCCGCCTCTAGATTTATTTCCATCATGAGTAAATTGGGGCGTACACTTAAATAAATGCTCTAAAAAGACATAGTATATGTTTCTAAGAATTATAGTGTTCATTGTTCAATTCTAGACTTAGATTCAAAGCTTAGGCAAGATTTTAAGTGTAGGCTTTAAGTTTGCCATAATCCAATGAATCAAAAGGTCTTTTGTTTCAATGATACATCCGTTTCTTAAGAAGTAGTACTCCACATGATTTGAAGTGGATTGGTATCATCAATTCATCATATGTTATATGTATACCTATTGGTAGAAGCGAAGGCTACCCAGAGGGGTCCATGTGTGTGTTTTCTATGCTCTTTTAGTGTGTGTTATAATGTGTGTGGGGTTGTGTTAGGGTATAGGATTATAGGTTGAGGAGTCTTAATAGTTTGAGATTTCTCGATAGATGATCCCAAGAAAAATGCTTAGATGAACTCTTTAGGCACATATGCATATCTGTTAACTGCTCTACATTTGGCAAGTAAATGATTATTATGTGTTCATTATGTGTTTGCTATATTCTCTTTATTAAGGAAGTTGATAGCATATTATTCAACTCAACAGGTGATACCAAAAGCTGAACCGGCAGTTTCTTCTGCTGAGTTGGCAAAGAAGGCTGCTGAAACTGTCTCCCCCCCTAAAGTCGATTTTGCGACAGATCTTTTTGACATGCTTTCAATGGACGATGGACCTGCTGAGAAAGTTCCAGAAGTAGCACCGACAGATGATCTATGGGCGGGCTTTCAATGTATGTCTGCAGTCCCTCTTTTTCTTTGTCAAAGCATTTGCAGTTTGCTCATTTTTATACTCAAACGAATTTTCATTAGTGAATGTGATTCTCTGTTGGCATCACTTGTCATTACAACTCCCTTTGAACAGTATTAACTGTTCATATATAATAGCTTGGAAATTGTCTTTTGCTTCTCATATTAATTAATAGCTTTTTGCTTTATTTTTTATTTAACAATTCATTCTTAGTATTTTACTTACATGCACTTATCATGTTGAAAGAACTATGCTGACTTTTTTTGTTTTATTTCCAGCTGCTGTTGAAGTACCAGTTATTGGGACAGCAGAAGTTACAAAACCTGTGGACAACCAGCCGAAGCCCACTCCTGGAATAGAAGATCTCTTCCAAGATACACCTCCTCTCTCACAGCCCAATCCATCTGAAAAGCCTCAAAAAGATGTAAAAAATGATATAATGAGCCTTTTTGAGAAGGTATAGCTTATGGGATATGTGTTCTCTCCTTAGCTAGTAGAGGTGGCAATTTTGTTCTGTTCACTTATGAATGGGTTGATAGGGTTATGAATATGTTTAACAGGTCAAATGGGAAAACCTATAACAGTGGCTTGTAAGGAAATAGATTGAATTAACTAGGTACAAATTCGCCCTAAAAATTATCTTTTGAAGCATAGAATAGTACCATCTAAGTCATTATATTACTATTGATATAAACTTTTGTAATCTCATTTTACACGAACAAGCTATACCCAAACTTAAACGAGTCTGGAAAAGAAGTATTCTGGGTCAACCCTTACCTGGCCCCGCTATGGGATTCACTAAAGTTAGCTTTCTGGCTCTTCCTGCCCCTTTTGCCACCTCGAATATTATTAATTTTTTCCAGTGAATGATATTCTTATTATTCACTCTTTGATGCCCTGTAGATGGGCACTGATCTAGCTCGTGTATGTTTGCAGGGTAATAATACAACATCACCCTATGCTCTTCATCAACAGCAACTTGCTATGCTAGCCCAGCAGCAGTACCTACTTATGGCTGCTGCAGCTAAATCGGGTGGTCTGCCAAACTTTTCTGTGAATGGGCAACATAATGTATCTGGTGGTACAAATCTTCCCAATCAAAACTGGCCAAACGTTAGCTATCAAAACCCAGTTCCTGGAAAAGATGAACTAGCGAAATATTTGCAGCAGGTAGAATAATCATTTGCAGTATTTGCATGTAGACGTGGCAAAAGATTGGGTGTCGTTAAATCAGGTCAGGTTGGGAAGTTGACCAAAAAAACCTTTTTCCAAAATTGAAAATTTTAAGCAATATTCATAGTGGTACATATAAAAGTTATAACATATGAATAATGATCCAATTTATAAATTGTAGTTGGGACTTTTTATGACACACTTTGGTTCTTTTGATCTTACCCGTTTGACCTGTTGATAGCCGGATTTGACCCTTTGAGAAGTAATTAGGCTCTAGTTTTATGGCTTTTCGACCTATCTTAGTTTTTTTGTCTATTCTCTTTGGTATGTCATTTCCGGAGGTTTTTTTTCTTATAATTTACATTGTTGTACTAGATGGGAAACATGGGAGCAGCAAATCAAGCTGGGAATCCATTGCAGGTTCCAACATCAAGGTATAATTCTATGTTGAGTGTGTTTTTGCCCTGACATGTATAGAAGTCAAAAACCCTAATGTTTTAAAGCTTTCTCTTCTTATAGCATTTACACCATGGGCCTGAATGCCACTTCCAATGGCATGACACCTCCTGGGGGTTCAATACCCGGACTTATGGGTCAAAGTTCTCCCTTTAACGGCATGGGACCTTCTGCGGCATCTAAACCACCAACGACCTCTTCACTAACATCCGTGTCTCCTTCTCAGTCTGCAAAAGACTATGATTTCTCCTCCTTGACTCAAGGGATGTTCTCAAAACCATGAGCCTTTTCATGCAGTAGTTATAGTTGTACCATAAAGCATAATTCACAAAGAAAAAAAAAAGATATATTTTTCCTGTATTCGGGATTGTAAACTATTTGTAGAGGATGCAATTTTCTGTGTATCTGTTTCATCTATTTCCCTCCTACATTCCTGATGATGGTATCATTTGTTTTGTACAAGCATTTATATTGATATTCAAATTTACTTATTTCCCATGTATGTGGATGCATATTGTATGAGAAGATTCGAAGAATGCACTTAACGTATTCAGTTTTACGTCGTTAGTTTTTTCAACATTTTTTTGGCACCTTAAAAAAAGGCCCGGTGAAAGATAACTGGTAGGCATTTGCCGCCCACCTTGGTGTTGGTCCTATGGACAATTCGAAAGACTTCAGAACTTGTTCATTGTTAAGAAAATTTTTAATTAAAGGTTTTTTTATGGGTTGTAAAACGGTAACTATATGATTTCAAATTAGGTTATTGTTTCTAACTTTCTAATATTGTTGTGCAATGGCTATAATGTACCATTAGTTAAGCATATATCATAAAGTATTGACGAGATAAATGATAATAAATAGAATAAAAACAGCAGCATCACCAGAGTAGAACATAAAGTACCTACCTACAGCTTCTAAGAAATAAGAGTAAGGCCGAGCCTTATAGCCGTCGAGTGATGCGTTTTTTGGGCGTCCGACGCAGGTGACGGCCCAGACGCTAGTAGCACCGGCTGCGTCCGGGCGGCGTCTGGGTCGATGCTTCCGAAATCAGACGCGAAGGGAGCCTCCAAAATAAAATAAAAACAAATTTTTATTCCTAATTTGAAAATAACGAATACTTTTGATTTTTGTTTTTTTTTTTTTTTTCAAACCTCTATTTATTCCCAACTTCACACAACCATTTCAAACCACAACTTATTTCTGATAATGTATGCTATTAGGTGTAGTGAACCTTTTGAGTAGAAAGATGAGAGAGAAAGGAATAAAGGAAAGTAGGTAAGAAACTAGGTATTATAGGGAAACTAGGTAAATGTGCTTGCATTCATTAGTTGTCAAAAGGTTACATTGTGAGTTATGGAGGGTAGTTTATATAGTGGAGGGAGTTACACTTAACACCCCTCACTAATTACAATAAAACCCCTAATCATGTTACAACTAAACCCTCCATACTTGTTTAATTAAATACAAGGACATTACATATTAATAAATACAAAACAAGCACTAACTATTTTAATTCTAACAACCATACTACAACTTTTTTTTTTAAATCCAACTCCAAACAATGGCAACGTATACTATCATTTTTCACCGCTCCATGACTGAGTCTTCCATGGTATGCCAACGAACGAAACTAAGATAATAATTTAGAAATATTAAGATAATATAAAGACAAGTTTATAATTTCAAAAGAATAAAATAAGATGCGTTTTATTAACTATTATTATTTTCTTTTTTCTACTCAAGAACAAAAAATATCATTGTAACCAAGTTCATCCATCTATCCACCATGACTAGTTATGTTTCTTTAAAATTTAACATCTTATACATTCACTAATCATTTAATCAAAACAATATTTACAAAAAAAATTTTCTTTAACATTAAAAACGAGACTTTTATTGGTACGTAATCTAGCAAGCGACTAAAAGATACATTCAAGGTTTGTGAAATAGGAGATTACATAAGCTAAAACGGAAACTACTACACGTATGCCAACGCCGACGATGAAAATGCTTCTCAACAATGACATATAAACACATAAAGTAAATGGAATAAGAAAAATGGATCTAAAAAAATGGAGTAAAGTAAATGATGAGAAGGTATTTTATCTAAATGAAAGTCATGAATTTAAAAAAAAATAGGAAGAGTGGTTATTTAAATGTGTGGTAGTTGAAACAAGTAATTGTGTGATAGGTTAGGCAAAAGTAGTTGAAAGGTTTAATTTCAATTTACATTACATTAAAAGAACTCATCTACACTTGGTTTACATTTTATACTTGTTCTATATTTCATAAGACAAAAATTTATTGTAAGTTCTTTTCGCATTGAGTCAATTTTAAATTTAATTTGCTAATAGAACGTTGAAAGGTTATTAAAGTAATCTTAGATATAAAAGGCTTGTAGCTTTAGAGTGCACGAAGTGCCTTGGGAAAAACGTGGTCACCGGGTATTGCCTAATTGCACACTGTCCAACCTAACAGGCGCCGGTAAAAGTCATGCTCACTTTCTTCACACCTTTATGTTTATTTCTCTTTAATCTTTTCTTGGTTTTCTTGTCTTTTTCTATTTGGGGAAATGATGGGGAAAGATAGTGAGACATTCCTTGCAAGTGGGGAAAAAGTAAAAATTGAAAAATTGAAGAGGGGAAAAGATAGTGAGGCACTCCAAGTAGCCTTAATAAACACTAGTAATACAAGCGTTCTATTGAGGAACTTTTTCTCAACATCTAGAAACTTGAATCTCTTCTAACCTAATAATGTTTTTTTTTTTGAAAGGTAAACTTTTTTATTTTATAAAAGATGTAAATTTTTAAAGGGTTTTTCTAACTAGTGCCCTATAGGCACTTGATAAGAAGCTTTCTAATTAATTGTGATTTGTTTCTTGTCAAATTTGCCCTTCATTTATTATCTCCTTTAATTACTCCAAAAAACTATTACCTCCAAATTAATTCATTTATTATCTACTTTTTCTTTTGACCGCATTAATTACTTGATATTACCTATTAATTTCTTATGACCGTATTAATCCATTTATTTTGTAAGTTTTAAAATTTCCTTTAAATTTAACATTCCCTCCATAAATATTTAGCTTAATATATATCCTTTATAATTTTCATCTTCTTTTATAGACCGTGTATACACTGTATAACCATTAACCACCCAATTCTATCATCACAATAGTTATTTAGAGTATATATTATTGTTTGTGACATCAATTTGTAGATGAATGAACGGGTTCTTTTTCATTTGAATGTTCCTGTTGTCAAGGAATCGCTAATGAATAACGTTATTTAGAGTATATATTATTGTTTGTGACATCAATTTGGATTGTTTGAAAAAAACAAAAATAGATACAAAGAATTTTTGATAGATATAATTGGTGATGATATGGTCAACACAAATAATTATAAATAAATGAATGAATTTGGAGTAATTAATTAATTTAGAGGTAATAATTTTGGAGTAGTTAAAGGAGATAATAAATGAAGGGCAAATTTGACATGAAAAAAATCACAATTAATTAAAAGACTTCTTATCAAGTGCCTATAGGGCACTAGTTAGAAAAATCCATAATTAATTTGGTTGTCTTAAAGTTAACTTTTTAAAAAAATATTTTGTATTTTAAAATTTTACCTTTAAATTTATAGTCGTAATAAACTAGACATATGCATGCGTGATGTGATGACGATGATAATAGCAATGATGACAGTGGTGGAGACGATGTGCGACAGCAACGTTGACAGTGGTTGTCTGGTTATGAATGTAAAATTAATTAATGTAAGAGAGTTAGTATAGTTATTTAGGGGTTGGAGGATTTGTGCTTTATCTATATATCTATATATCTATATACTCCCTTATAAAGCAAATTGAGTTTAAGTGTTAAGAACCTGATAAGTTTAAAATGCCCCTCAACTTACTATATCTTTCGATACCCGATGACCTGGAATCAGTCAACAGTCAACGTCAAACAGTCAAACGTCAACAGTCAAAGTCAAACAGTCAACAATCAAAGTATACAAAGTTTTTCATAGTTATCTTACAAAATCATGTATAAATATCATTTCAAATGTAATGGAAAATTATAACAAAATTCATATTCATATTTTCAATCTCCTTGATCTCTCTAATAGTTAACATAAGTTAACCAAATTGACACACACATAAATCACAACCCCTCTCTCTCGTCGGATTCATCGCCACCAGCCACCGCCACTTGATTTATCACCATTAACAAGGATTTTTCTTTCTGTAATAAACTGTTATGTTTCCTTTGTTTGAAGTCGATATATCATGGTAATTTTTACGGAGTAACACAAGTGTTTGCTTTGCAATTATCATCGTCACATCCCCTCACATGTTTTGTATTGTGATCATGGTATAGTCGATGCAACGCGCGAACACCAGACTCCGGGGGTTTTTCCACAATGTTATTATAGTTATATTATGTGCCATTGAGGTGTTAGCACAGTGGTCATGGGGTTTTTCCACAATGTAGCTTCCTCCGGGGGTCTTAGGTTGGAATTTCTCCACATGCAATGCTATGCTCATTTAATACATGGGGAGCAAACCTTTTAGGGCATTGTCATGAGTCGAACCCGTTTGGACGCATCCACATGGAGGGTATTAGTTATTTATCCGGTGTTGCCTTAAAAAATTATAATTATATGATATGAAAATGTTTAAATTAGTTAATAAATAAAATGAGAAATACGGAGTATGGTTGATTAAGGGATATTTTGTATTATATAATAGTATAGATATAACTAAATACAGTGTATGATTATTTGTTCATATTAGTTACATTCTCTAACGCTATACTTAACAATAATCATGTATTATGTATGCGACTTTGTCTTTGATATGATATAGGACAGGCTATAAGATAATGTTATATTCCCTGTTGTCATAATGATTAATGATATCAATAATTGTCTATCAACATAAAATACAAATAATATTAAAGATATAAAATGAGGAAAGGATATGATACCTTTATTTTATGTATGCAATTTTGTCTGTAACATAAAATAGGAAAAAGGTATAGTATAATGTTATAGTTTTCGTTGTCATGATAATCGTCTATCAACGCATAAAGGTTTGTTTCAAGATAAAAGTGATTAATGAATCGGATATTATAAAATGTTAATTTTGTTCTTGTGATTAATAGATAATTAACTTGAAAATAATAATCACAATAACTATTTAAGGAAAAAATTGTAACTGAGTAATACAAGCAATTTTAAGAAAAACGAACACTTATTTTAAAATAAGCAAAATAATATAACAAACAATATAAATACGACATATGAAGTACATAAATTACCCAAATCCATATCGCATGAATCATAATTTAATTGTTCATTTTGTTTACATTGGTTAATTTAATTATGTCTAGTTAACATAAAAACCAAAGGTATTTCATGTTTGTGTGGCGTTATTGAAATTTTTGGTATTTGTTGCCAACGTCCCACATTGTGTGAACATGTCATTTGGTATCCTCCACACTGCAACTTAATTCCGCCATGAGACACTTTCGATTGTCATATAGTTTCTTCTTTTCTCTTTTTTTACTTTTTTCTTTTTGTTTTGATATATATTGTTGATAAACAAAGTTAGCCAACTTTCGATAATACATTATATTAGTGGCACATGGATCGTCACATGATGTAACTCGCGTGGAACATTTAAGAAAACATTATCACCTCAACAACATAAATATTAGTGAAACGCTAACATATATTACCCCAAACGACCAAAGTTGGTCGCCATTATGCCTAAAATAAACCAAAATCGACATATCAAAGCCGAGAAGAAAGAAATAAGCCTAATGTTATTTTTAATGTTAAAAATGTCTTTATGCATTAGGGGGAGAGGAGTGGTGTGGTTGAAAATATCATCCCTCCCAAATCCAACCAATCATATTTGTCCAACTCATTTTTCCTTTTCATCCCTCCCAACCATCCCTCCCAAC
>JANDBE010000028.1:30197149-30226895 GCA_024320915.1 Erigeron philadelphicus
GAAACCTAAAGAAGACATAATGGTATAAGTAAAAAGTAAAAAATTGACAACTAAAAAAGCAAGTTGACATCTACAAACCACACGAAGTAAAGAAAAAAAAAATAGAAACTTAAAAAAGACAAAGAAAACATAAAAAGGAAGCTGAGAGTTTTGAACCTCCGCCAACCAAAAATATAAGTTAAAAGTAAAAAATTGAATCCTACAGAAGTCAAGTTGACATCTATAAAAAAAAACACTAAAAAACAAAACATGAAGACTGCTGAGCCAGCAGCCTGGCTACTTCACTATTCACGCGAAAAAACTTTAAATAGGTTATAATCATGGCACGGGTCAATTCAAACCCTAACGTTAAGATTTGGTACCAAAAATGCAATTATACAATCATTCATGGTTAAAGAATATGAATATCTATCTATCTATGCGACGTTATAAAATATTTGTTTTCTCTATTATTTTCAACTAAATTGTTGATAACCTTAATATCTCTTCTTTATATACTATTCTATACATCTCCAATTAAAATAATCTATATAAATTATCAGTAATATCTTTGATTAAATTAATTTTCAACATCTACCATTAAGTCCAAAATAACTATTGTAACTCATCTACATCAAATGTTAAAAAAAAACTCATTTACATCAATAAACTACAATACTTGACGCCGCACCACCTGCTACCATTAGTCCATTACCGTTTTCACTACACAACCGCCGCTATCGATGCACGTCACCGTTATTATCCCACCACATCGTATGAGCATATGGTTACTTTATACATATACAAGTAACCACACTATTAATGTGAGATAATAATTCATGGGTGTCACAATGTAGCTCACGTTACGTTCATTCGATGGAGTTGTACTCAAGGGAAAAATAACATGCGCTTTTATAAGATTCCAAGCCACATATAATTGTACTCCAAGTGGTGGCTTTTTCTTTTTATGACCAATAATACGCTTTTTAGATTATTCTTAGATCAAATTGAAGGTTATTTTTTAAAAAATAAAAGAAGAAGGTTTAGTAATATTTGGAGGATATGCACACGTTATGAGATGACAATGAAGCATAATATATTTCTTCTAACCTTAAAAAAATCATGTTTACAAGGCGAGATCTTGATTTTTCTTTGATATATATATCCCAACTCAAATTCACGTACTTACTTGCCCTAACGGCCATTGATCTCGGTCGTTTTATTCGGCCATTTTCCATTTGACGCACCTTCCGACTCTGAGGTTGACTCAGATCTTGATTTCGGGATATAGATATATAACAATTTGATTATTGTCTCAACTAGGGACTTAACAAGAAACTGTTGATTTAATTTCACCTCGTACATGGGCGTCTCAAGCGTTTGTGAGACGAAAGCACTATTTCAATTATAAGCCATTTTGTTATGTATAATGTGTTAAGGAATATGTGGTTTTTTTTTCTTGTACACGTAAAAAGTACGAGTAACATGCCTACAAAAATACAAGGTCTTAATGAAATAAATTTGGGGTCTGATAATGTGAGTGTCTATCTCTGAGGATTTATAAACTTCCGTTGGAACAAAAAAAGGATTAAGAGAATATATGCAACAATTATAATTATATATACCAAGATATAAAAAGGATGATAAATGTTCTAACAAATTGGTACGTGAGTTTTTTTTGTTGAGTACTGGTGTTTAATTTTTGGATAATTGTTAAAATTTGTAAATAGTTTAGTTAATAACATATTATATATATATATATACACATGAAAAATTAAAAATGGGACCAAAAAAAAAATCAGACATCGGCCGGTCGTCCACTTTGTCCTGTACCCAAGCCTCCGGATTAGCGGCTTAGCATTAGCCTATTTGAAAAATTGGCGTCTAAAATACTAATATTACCAAATCTAAACTTGAAAGTTGATACACCCGAACTCGGTGCCAAATAACTAAAAGTAAATGATAGATCGAAAGAAAACTTTTACATGCTAAAACTTAAACCCGAGACCATTATAAAAGATATATGTCGAAAAATGGGCAAACTTTTCGTAGATATTCGAATCTAAACTTACGAACCAATTATTCAATGAATACGAAGGGATTTGTCCATGGTTGGTCGTTGAATAGATGAGAAAAGAAAAACATTTTAATGAGTACGATTATCTGTTTATGCTTGCTTATATTCAACCTAGGTTAAATTTTAACAATGAATGAGCGCAGAAATTACAAAACAAAACACGAACCCTAACATATCCGGCCAGGCGGCCAATGAAAAAAGCTTCGTCTATTTTAAATAAATATCCATTGGATCCATGAGAACCATTGCCAAGTTGGTCTAACGGCAATCACACAAGAGATCTCATATTCGAATCCTGTCAAAATTGAGCCAATTAGACATTTATGATGGAGCCAAAATTGTACGTCATATTGGGAACCTTAAAAAAGTGAAAAAAGAAAGATAAGTTGGATAATTGAGAACCAATTTATTTTCCATATCTTAAGGTAAAAGCTACTCGTATAAGCTTTCACAAGTTATATCGTTGACAATAACAAGTGATCGAATGAATGCCAGTGAGACCATAAACAACTTGTATCCAAATTAGAAGCTATAAATAGAGCACTTCGAAAGCTCATTTCCATATCAACTTAATCTGAAAACCATCAAAAATGGCAAGCACAAAAAGTTTGATTTTGATCGTTTTGGCAACAATAGCGGTTTCTTGTGCAATCACACAAGTGAAAGCATATTCGAGCTATTATTGTGGCCCTTTGTCTCGCTGCGTGGGTAGAACCTTATATTGCCCATCTGAATGTCCCTCAAGTGTCTCCAACGACCCCAAGGCTAAAGTTTGTCGCATCGACTGCTATTCTCCTAAATGCAAGGCCGAATGCAAAAGTAACAATACTTTTCATCTCTTTTCGATTTATCTATTACGTACTTCACGTTAATTTTACTGATAACACGTGTTTGTAAAAGTTTGTTTATAAATATTTTGTTAATCTAACATTTCTCATTCTGAAACAATTCAACATTTAAATACTTATGATACAAAAAGCCCTGATTTTAAAGTTTTGTGTTAATTTTTTTTTTTGTAGACCCTAAAGCAAACTGCGACAGCCCGGGATCAGCATGTTACGACCCACGCCTAATAGGGGGAGACGGCATTGTGTTTTACTTTCACGGAAAGGTCAACGAGCATTTTAGTTTAATCTCTGACTCTAACCTCCAAATAAACGGCCGATTCATTGGCCACAGGCCAGAGGGCCGATCCAGGGACTTCACATGGATCCAAGCATTGGGTCTCCTTTTCAACTCTCACTCTTTCTCACTAGAAGCCACTAAATCTGCCACATGGAATAGCGAAATCGACCACCTTAAATTCTCCTTCGATGGGGAACAAATCTCTTTACCCACCGGTGGACTTTCCACATGGAAGTCACCAAACGATGAAGTTAAAATTGAGAGAACTTCGGCTGTAAACAGCATTATGGTGACCATTCCTGGGGTGGTCGAGATTTTGGCTAATGTAGTGCCAGTAACAGCGGAAGATGACAAAATCCATGGCTATAAGGTTCCTTCAGATGATTGTTTTGCTCATTTGGAAGTTCAGTTTAGGTTTGTTGGACTTTCGGATAACGTTGAAGGGGTTTTGGGAAGGACTTATCAGCCCGATTTCAAGAACCCTGCAAAGCCAGGGGTCGCGATGGCGGTTGTGGGAGGTGAAGACAAGTATAGAACTAGCACATTGTTGTCTGCTGATTGTGCAACTTGTATTTTTGATGAGAATAAAGTTGTGGAGAAGGAGAATAAAGAGGTTATGCAGAATGGAGCATTGGATTGTTCTGCTAAAGGATTGTTCCATGGAAATGGGATTGTTTGCAAGAAATGAAGACTGAAGAATGAAGAATAATAAATGGCTTGATCATGAATAATAATCATTATAAATGATTAATTAGTTATAAATCCTTGGGTGTCTGTTTAATCTCTACGTACTTATTTAATGACTTTGTTTGAATCTTATTGTAATGTTCATTATCTTGATGTAAAATGCAACATGCTTTTCTCATGGAAATTCAATTGCAAACATATATTGAGTTGTTTCTTTGTTCATCTTTGCATATATGCGATAAGTCTTTCGGTTTGGTAATCAGAGACCACACATCTTGAATACTCTTGATATATCCAAAAGACGTCTCAGATTTTAAACCCGCTATCGAAAATGATCATGAAAGACCTTGGTCAAACCAAGTCAAAAACTCATTTTAATCAAATAAACTACTTATTAGGAGGATTATAATTAGGTTGATTCTTTAAATTATTTTCCATATATTGGCCAATTAGTAGGTGTAACATGAATTACACATATGATACATACTGCAAGTGCATGCATGATTTTCTTGACCAAAGACCACACATATAAATCATACCAAAAAGAATAATCACTCGTAGTATTGATATCAACATTTTCAAACGTTAATATCGTTAATCCTAAGTTGTATTGGAAGTGTATAAATAATTATCCAAATTAGTTATGAGCCTCTGCATTGCGGCGACGGATAGTTAATTGTGGCTCATCAAACTTACCGGATGCAGACACAGCTGTAGGTTTAGGCAAATCAGGTGCTCCAGTATGAGCACAGGAGGATAATATGGTGAAGCATTGTATCCAAGCCATTGAATAACTGAAAAAAAATCATCACCATAATCACTAGGCCATGCTTTATATAATATACACTTGATAATTGATAATTAACTTAATGTATTTAGTCAAATTTTATGTTCGTTTTTTGATTTGATAAACAAAAATAACAGTCAATTACTTATATTTTACATAATGCGATAATGCATACAGACAACGACGATCCCGTTGATATAAATTGACATTTAGCAAAAAAATTTATAGCAAGCTGATTTTCTAGTTTGATCAGACACTTTGAGAGAAACAACTCTATAGGACAATAACAATAGTATATTTTCAAAAGCAATTTTTTTTTTTTCAAAAAGGTTAAAATGGGTGTAAAAGATTTTTACTGAAATATTTTGTCTTCAATGACAAAAAAATTTTAAAAGTTTAAAGTTAACTAAAATATACAATCATTTAGATAAGAAAGTTAATACAGTAGAAGGCTAAAGCAAAATTCTTTTTGTAAAAACATCTTACACTTTTCTTTTTATCAAAAAGTATTTTTAAAAACATATTATTATGGATGCTCTACATCATGGAACTTCATTTACATAATTAAAATATTTTGACTTGATTCGAATATACATAACAATTGTATCAAAATATGTACAAAAATAAATAAAAAAACCTTATTCATTTACTCATCTAACAAAAACTTTCTTCGTTTTTGGATCTTAACAATTAGATCGAACTTCCTTTAATTTTTAGATAATTTTTTTTTTATTGCTTTGCCAATCTATCCATCCATCTAAGGATGAACATTTGACTTGAAAAATAAAACCCGATCGAGGTCTGTTTAAACCGACTTAAATGAAACCGTCCGATAAGGTAACGGCCAAGTCAGATGTTTGATTTTATTGTATTGTCGGGTTTCCGGTTTACATGGGCGGGCCGGTTTTGACCTTGTTCATACCTGTATCCATCTATTGAAACTTTTGATAATGTAAACCAAACCATCCATCAGTGAGAGGCAAAAAAACACACACATGGGGGAGAGAGAATACGGGAGAGATTACAACTGGAAGGAAGTGAGAGGCAAAAAGAAACAATCTGTCATCAACGACAACACTCATTATTGGGGTGCTGACCAACATCTAGTGAAGTTCTTTGTAGCTGACATCCCTGTTGGATGCAGACCTTGGGATCTCTCGAATGTTCTCAAGGACTATGGGGATCTGGTTGGAGTCTACATAGCACGAAAACTCAACAAAGATGGTGAAAGGTTTGGCTTTGCCACTTTCAAAGGGGTAAATGACTGGAAGGAGCTGGAGCGATCTCTGAAGTCCATCAAAATGGGGAGATTCACTCTTAGGATTAATAAGGCGTATTTTGCTATGGAAAATGAGAAGCTTGTGACCAACTGGAGAGGAAATGATAAGGATAATGGTGTTCCCAAAACCAAGTCGTCCATGTTCTTTAGGGGGTCCAATCAGGTTTCTAGTGGCATGTCCTTTAAAGATATATTGACAGGAGGTGCTGGTGGCAGCAACACTAAGGAAACGGTTGTTACAATAGAGGATGATGTCAACGGGATGTCGGAATACCACCACCGTGCTGTGGTAGCTAGATGCAAGTCCTTTGATGCTCTTGTATCTCTCCACGGCTGCCTTGGCGAAAAAGGGTTTACTGGGACTAGGGTTCAATACCTAGGGGGTTTAAGCATGTTGATCATTTTTGAAACTACGGTTGATTCCAAATCTTTTTTGTCCAACAAAGAAATTTGGGAGTCATGGTTCTCTAGTTTGGATGAATGGACTGGACAATCCCTCTCTTTTGAAAGAATTGCGTGGGTTGGTGTTTACGGGGTGCCTCTCCATCTTGCCAACGCGAAGGTGGTTAATCGCATTTGTGAAAAGGTGGGCAAGGTGGTGAGTCCATCTCCGGCCACGGACGATGATGACAATCGTTCTGTCGAATGCGTTGGTCTTTTGGTGGGTGACGGAAGAGAGCTGAAAGAAGTGGTCTCGGTTCACTGGCGAAAGAAAAAAATCAGGGTATGGATTGAAGAGAAAACCATCGATTGGTGCCCACCGTGTGGAAAGGTAAATGGCGGGGTGCAAACATCCAGCAACAGTGACATGGAAAACTCCGGCAGCCCTGGGGCGGAGGAAGAGGAAGATGGTGAGTGGCGGTTCCTTAGAAAGGAAGACGAACGGATTGTGCATGGGGAAGGTACGAGGCATGCAATGCATTCATTGCCTGGAGTGGATAACGAAAAGGTTACTAATGATGTTTTATATTTTCCACATCTCATTTGGGTCCCACTAAGGATGTGCCAGTAAAAAACAAGCGCAATATTAAAGGAAAATGGGAAATGAAGTGCAATTTGGGAATTAATTCCTTTAGGTCCAGGATACGGGCCAGGGTATCTCATATTCATTTTGATGGGCTTCTGGGCCCAAATGAAGAAAATGATAATAATATTAATAAGGAAAATAATGAAGATACAAGGCCCAATTGTTGGACGGTCAACGACAACCCCTTATACCCTTCCCAAAACATTGACTTAAGTCAAATTGAAGAGGTGTGTACTCCCGAAGATTTAGGGGTTTCAAATACTTTAATTGACAGAGATGATGATAACCAAGATAACCTGCTGAATGATGATGATATCGACACTGAGATTAAAGAAACGTTGAGTATGGGAAATGTGTTTGGAGTCAATCTCGCAGGAGATGAAGATAAAGTACATAATGCAATCGAATCCGAAGGTAAAAATGTGGATAATCAATGAATATCCTTTCTATTAATATTAGAGGGATTAAAGGGGTGGGAAAGTCAGATTGGATAAAAGGTATTAAAATTAATGAAAAAGTGTCTTTCATTGCCATTCAAGAAACCCAATCTCGGGAGATGGCAAGGAATTTGGTTGGTAAATATTGGGGTAATTCGAACTTCGATTATGATTTTGTTGAATCTAATGGGAGATCCGGGGGTCTTTTAAGTATTTGGGACCAGTCCGTTTTCCATAAGATTGATTGTGTGAAGGATCCAAATTTTCTTTTTGTTGAAAGGGATGGTGAAAGGCGATAATAATTTTGTTTATGTTGTCAATGTTTACGCGCCGCAAAATAAGAAAGCAAAAAAAGAATAATGGGAAAATTTACGCAGAATTAAAATTGGAGGGCAGGGGTTATGGTTTTTTATTGGTGATTTCAACTCTGTAAGGGTGAATGAGGAAAGAAAGGGGTCTGTTTTTCATACAAGTTGTGCTCGCGATTTCAACTCTTTTATTGATGCTGCTGATCTCCATGAATTTGAGATGAAAGGTAGAAAATTCACTTTCTTGATGGAAGATGAGAGAGGCAAGAAACTTAGCAAAATAGATAGGCTTCTTGTTGGTAGAGAGGTAGTCGATCTTTGGCCTAGTGCTTGTTTTCGATCTTTGCCCAGGTTTAGATCAGACCATAACCCAATACTTCTAACTCTGGTGAACAAGAATTTTGGGCCTAAACCCTTCCGATTTTTTAATTCGTGGTTGGAAAGAGGTGACTTTGAAGAAACGGTTCTTAATGCTTTCGACTCATTTATTGGTGTGGGTCCACCAGATGTCATTCTAATGATGAAACTGAGATGGATCAGGGACCACCTTCGCAGATGGAGAGACAAAATTAAGGAAAAGGAAGAAGAAGAATTGTGTTTGTGTAGAAAAGAGATGGAGGAGCTAAATGCAAAACTTGAGGAAGATGATCTAACTGAAGAAGAAACCTGGGTTCGGGCTGAATGCTTAAATAAGCTCACTGAGTTCGAATACAACAAGGCTAGTGATCTCAAACAGCGCTCCAGATGCAAATGGGCCGTTGAGGGTAATGAAAACTCCAAATTTTTCCACAGTTTAATTAATAATTGAAGACGTAGCAATGGAATTCCAGGGATGACGGTGGATGGAGTATGGATATCGAAACCCTCCTTAATAAAGAAACACATTTTCTCTTTTTTTAGAGAGAAATTTAAGGAGGATTGGAAGGTCAGGCCCAAGTTGAATTGCGAGTTGGGTCATAAACTTACAAAGGCGGAAGCAGACTTGCTGGTGGACATGTTCTCGGTTAGAGAAATTAAAGAAGCTGTTTTTTCGTGCGGGGATGACAAGGCTCCTGGGCCTGACGGGTTTATTTTTAAATTTGTGAAGAAATTTTGGAACAAACTAGAGGCCGATTTTGTTGGTATCTTGAACACGTTTTATGATACAGGCAAGATAAATAGGGGATGCAGCTCCTCCTTCATAACGCTCATCCCCAAAGTCAAAGATCCAGTAAGTTTAAATGATTACAGACCAATTGCTCTCATTGGGGTAATCAACAAAGTAATTTCCAAGGTTCTTGCTATCCGGTTAAGGAAAGTTTTGGGTTCTCTCATATCAGAAACTCAGACAGCTTACTTAAGCGACAGGTTGATTTTAGATGGTCCCCTAGTTTTAAATGAAGTCATATCTTGGCTGAAAAAGGAAAAGAAGGAAGCTTTTGTTCTTAAAGTTGATTTTAATAAGGCATATGACAACGTCAACTGGGGCTTTCTTTTGGATGTGATGGAAAAGATGGGCTTTCCGGGTCGATGGTGCAAATGGATCCTTGGGATACTATCGTCTGCCAGAGCCTCTGTGCTTGTGAATGGCTCCCCCACCTTTGAGTTTCAATGCTATAAGGGTATGCGGCAGGGAGACCCGTTATCTCCCTTTCTCTTTCTGATTGTTATGGAAGGTCTGGCGATTATGATGCACCGGGCTAGTGACACTGGGGTCATAAATGGGATCAGACTCCCTAATCATGGTCCTATGTTGTCTCACTTACTCTATGCGGATGACGTTACATTTGTTGGCGAATGGTCGGTTTGCAATCTCAAAAAGGTAATTCGTATCTTAAGGTGCTTTTATTTATGTTCGGGTCTTAAAATTTACTTCAATAAGTCGAATTTGTATGGGGTGGGAGTGGAATTTTTGGAAGTTAAGCGAGTTGCTGGACCGATCAAATGCAAAGAAGATTTTTTTTCCTTTCAAACACTTGGGGATACGGATTGGGGGAAACATGAATAAAGTGGCTAGCTGGGATTTCATTTTTGACATTTTTGATTCAAGGGTAGCCGTTTGGAAGGCACATTGTATCTCTCTTGCTGGACGAATTACTCTGGTCAAATCTGTTTTAGAAAGCTTGCCGACATACTATTTTTCTTTGTTCAAAGTTCCAGAGAAAGTGGCCAATGGGCTTGAGGTTATCATACGAAGATTTATATGGGGTGGGTTGGGTGAGGTGAGAAAGATACATTGGGTGGCCTGGGACCGGGTGGCTTCACCTGTCAAATCGGGAGGCCTTGGTTGATGCACTTTAAGAGATTCTAACTTGGCGCTTATTTCAAAATGGATATGGAGGTATAGGAATGAAGGAAATGTCTTGTGGAAAAGGGTCATCGATGCCATTCACAACACAAAAAGGTGTTGGGAACCATTGCCCATCAACCGATTGGTTACTGGGGTTTGGAAATCAATAGTAGGCGCTATTAGTAAAATCAATGTGGGTGGGGTTGGCCTGAACACTCTCTTTAAAAGTGTCATTGGTTCTGGTTCAAGCACAAGGTTTTGGATTGACATTTGGGCATGTGATATTCCTTTGAAAGATCGTTTTCCGCGGCTATTCAAGTTAGAGAAGGATAAGAAGACATTGGTGAAAGACCGTTTCAGTTTGCTCAATGGTAAGTTTGGCCAAGAATGCAGATGGACTAAGAAGCTATCCTCAGTGGAAGAATTACATGAATGGCAAATGCTTTGTAGGCTGTTGGCTGGTGTCACTCTCAATAGGTCTCCTGATAAATGGACATGGGTTGGGGGAACAGATACGAGTTTTTCTGTTAGAGGTGATCGCTTTGCTTTCAAATGGTCGATGTGGGTAACAAAGGATTGTAATCTTTTCATGTGGCGGGTATCTATGGATCGCATCCCGACCATGATTGCTCTTAAAAACAGAAATGTATGCTTTGAGGATGTTAAGTGTTTGCTGTGTGATGGAATGGAAGAATCTGTGAAGCATCTCCTTTGCTCCCGCGAGCTGGCCATGGTTATTTGGCACAAGATTAGCATGTGGTGTAAAGTACCTCCTCTTTTCTTTTTCTCTGTAAAAGACTTATTTCATATTGATAAGCACTTGAGATTGGGTAGAACCACCAGAAAGATTTTCAAAGGTATTATTTTCGTGGCTTGATGGTGCATTTGGCGTGCAAGGAATGACAAAAGGTTCAACGAGGGAGTGACAAACTCGGAGAAGGTGTTCTAAGACATCAAGGCAACTAGCTATTTCTGGTTTAGAAATAGGTCGAGATTAGAGAATGTTAGTAGGCAAGATTGGGATAGTTTTAATTTTTGTACATAATGAAATTATATTTTGTATGTAATCTTTGTGACTGCCACCAATTTGGATGTGCTGTCCCATGAATAAAAGTTTCCTTTCCAAAAAAAAAAAACCAAACCATCCATCTATTGAGAGTGGAAAATTATGATGGCCCCCACCGGCCCAACTCACCAGATCTCACCGAATTACAGATAGCCATATCTCACCTACGTGTCACCGACTTCTATTCCCTTCTTTCTTTCCACTCCAATACTGCCTATTTCCACACCCTTTCCATTCTCCAACTGTACACCACGCTTCACAACTTGTAATCCCATCTGCCCCTATCCCACCACCACCTGCATCATTTTTCTTACATCTGTTACCTTTTCATTCCCCACCAAAAACATTCTTTTTTTTTATCCTTCCGAATCCAAAACCCAAACCCAAAACACATACATATACATACATCTTCTATATCTATAACTATATAAATCTCTCCGGCCAGATTCCGATCACCGGAGACAAAACCCAAAAAACACAACCATGGGACGTGGTCTTTTTTCATGTTTCAAAAAACAAACACCCTCATTAACACCAGACAACACAGCCGCCACATCAGACGAGCCATCATTATCATCATCAGGAGGACCGATAATAGTGGAGTTATTTTCATCACAAGGATGTGCCACGTCACCAGAAGCAGAGCTACTGTTTTCAAGGCTAGGAAGAGGGGATTTTAAGCTGGAAGCAGGGGTGATATTAATGGGATATCATGTTGATTATTGGGATTATAATGGATGGAAAGATCCATTTGGGTCAGCCCAATGGACCGTCCGACAAAAAGATTATGTGGAATCTTTGTGTTTGGATACTATGTTTACACCGCAGGTTGTTGTTCAAGGTAGGAAACAGATTGTTGGAAACGATGAAGATGGTTTGATTTCTGAGATTGTTAATGCTCCTAGATTCCCTCCTCCTTCTTTTCAGGCACGTGATCATTGTCCTAATTATTATTATTATTATTATTATTATTAATCCTTTATTTATAGGGAACAGTTAATTTTATATCACATTTTTCTAAAATTTTTTTATCTATTTTGAAATTTTGCTAAACAACAAATGTTTAATATAAGAGGATGAGAATATGAGGTTGTTAGGCGGGTAGATGAACCCCTCACATATCATTTTTTAAACCATAAAATCGTGGGCCCATACATTTATTAAAAATATTAAAAAATTAGTATGTGATAGATTTTTTCCTACAAGTTTGGTTCATAACAGCCTTATCCTCGCTTTTCCCTTAATATATTTGAATAAATACATAGAATGTTTACCTTAATTTGAAATGACGATTATTTTTGATCATTTATATTTATGTGTAGCTGGACGCATTACATATAGATGTAGCACTTAAACTGACTTATGTCTAACAAAATTGACTATTGTGTTGGGTGTAAGCTCAATCTTATGCGATTATATGTTTGATGGTGATGGCCTAACTATCAGTCCCATCATATTGGTCTTGGGGGCATTTTAGCTTTTGGATTACTGTCGGTTATAAAGTGACCTTTCATCTGGATATAAACGGGTTAAATCAAGTCAGGTGCCGGGTAAAAACATGCCGGGTTGGATTAGATTGACCTTTAGATTATATTTTCTGAGCTTTGCTGAACGTGTTAAATGGGTAGAGGTTGGTAATTTGGGATAGCTTCTTTTGAAAAATGTGCTTGAGTTAAAACATGTCGAGTTGGGTAACATGTTGAGCTGGGTTTGTGTCAAAATAGCTTTTCTTATTACTGACCGGTTCGGCTTTTAACAGGTTTAGTATTAATAGTGGATATGTGTTCTTGTCATAATAGCTTTTCTTATTATTGCCTACCCGAGAATTGTAATGAATCTGTGTTTTATACCGAGGAATTTGACTTCTCATAATAATCCTAATTTAGGCAGATCTTTTGTTGATTGTGGTTTAACTAATTATTTGTATACTGTTGCTTGTAGGCAACATTCGAGAGGCCAACACCAGAATCCTTGAAAGTCTCTCTAAATGGAACCTTAAGGGCCAAATCTGACGGCCAGGGAGCAGACATCATGGTGGCACTCTACGAAAGTGGACTTGTAACCGACTGCCAGGGTGGTGACAACAAAGGCCGTATGCTTGCCAATGATTTTGTTGTCAGAAAGCTCGCAAAGCTCTGCTCCATCAACAATCAACCTCCCAAGAAGATGATAACAGGAACTCTAGATTTTAGCCTTTGGCAAGGTTTCAACAGCAGCAAATGTGGTCTTGTTGTATTTGTGCAGCAACATGGGTCGCGTCATATATTTGGTTCCCAGTGCATTCAGCTACCTGCAAATATCTGAGTCGAGTTTTACTAACAGATAGACTTGTTTGTTTGGCCATTGTTTATTTGTGTTTACATGATTGATTGAAATAGAAAAGTAATACTACTAAGATTTCATTGTACAACTAAATTTTGGTTATAGACCCGTTTGTTAGTTTGAGTAGGTGTTTTGTGGAATTTGGAATGCTTAAACTCTTGTTAATTACATCATAAATACAATCTATTACAGCTTCACTGTTCTAAGACTCATTTGTATGTTACATGTGAAGAAGATTGTTGAGCTTATTGATAGGGACCCCAGCAACTCAAATAGACTACAGTCCTCAATGGTTCTTTAGCATTTCTAGGCTTCTTTTCTTTTCTTGAGACCTCGGTTGTTGAGTCTGATGCAACCGGACACAGCCTGGCTTGGGACGCCGATGGACCAACTACTTGCCAAATGGTTTGTGGTTTGGATCTGAACATACGATGTCTTAGTCCTATTACAGCTCCCAGGGTCACGATTAAGCAAGCCTTGTTGACAACCTGCATTTCTTAATTGAACTTTTGAAACAATTGATGATGATGAATGTGTTTTGAGGCTGTGAATCGGATTGTAGGTTTATATAGAGGTAGTAAGGGTTTGGAGGTTTAGAGGAAGGTTGTGCTTAAGATGAACCAATTGCTTGAAACCGGCTAACATTTATTGTCTTATTCTTTAGCACCATGCTGATATGTCATAATCAAGTGTTGTCTTTTGAACCTTATTCAATGTATCGGTACTACTACCATGCTATCTCATCTTATTGCTCTTTTGTTCTCATTAGTAAATTTACAGTGGATGGCCATACAAAACCGGTTCTCTTAAATGCCATTTAAAATACATATGCCATTACGAGGTTGGAAGCGTAAACAAAGATTGTTACACTTTGGAAGCATAATGTCAACGAGGCTGTAAAGGCTTGTATAATAGTAATGATTATAAATTTGCCAGCATAACTACATATAGACCTCTGTGAAACCGCTACCACATAGCATAACTAGACCAAGGAGATGGTCGGAAATTAAAAAATAAAAAAACAAGATACAAACTGATGATCTATAGACCTCTTCACATCAAATCTACAGCCTCAACCTGTTGTCGAGCAAGATATTTCTCCCTTCGTTCTTTCTGAAACAAAGAGATCATATATCGCGTAAAAATTCATAAGAAGAATGTCAGGCAACAAATGGCAATTCTTTGTACTTGTAATTAAGATTAACTCAACAAGTAAATATTGTTAGGTGACTAAATGCAATCCGTTCAAGGAATACGAACTGCTAATTGCCTAGCTGAATCATAGCACACAAGGCTCAATAACGTACCCATTCATCTATGATAAGTCCTTGCCCAACAACTTTTAGAGGTGGATCTGCTGGAGGTTTTTTGCATATTTCTAGTTGAGCTTCAGCTTCAGCCAGCTGATGCTTTAGTTTTTCCAATGCCTGGATGCAACACTGTTAATGTCAGATACATTAATAACCAACAGTATATGCCGATGCAAGTTCTCAATCAACTTACAGGGGTAGGTCGCTCTGCATTCAAGAAAATTACACGCAAAATTCGTTCAACAACTACTTCATCCTTTTGCTCATCAAACTACAAGAAACAGAACACATTGTTAAATATCTCGCATAAAACATCCCAGAAACAATCAAAGATGATAACAGAACAAAAAATAAGTTACCAATTCAGGAACAAAGTCTGTTCCTTCGGTGACTTTGAGACTCATGATCTTGAACTTAACCTTGCTCCTTCGATCCAATTGTTTTTCATTTTTATCCGGTTGCTCAACAAACTTGAAAACTGACATCAATCTATGTCAGTAAGCACACAAAATTGCGACGAATTCACTTAACCATCGTATATAGTACATATATTCCACATTCAACTTATGCAGTTATGCAAGAAAAAAGATTGTTACCTGTAGCAATAATGCTTTCACCGGGGGCCAGAATACCACCAGGAGGTCTCATATAGCAGCTCTTTGGCGCAGTAGTTTGGAACTAAAGGGATTAACATACATAAACATAATTAGTTTTGCAAATTAGAGTTATTCCCCCATGATGTTATAAATTGAACTTTTATGCATAATAGTATGATCCTTGTATTATAACCTTTAAGTGCAAAAAATTGAAAAATATATGACATACCTTAAAGGCAACGTGAGAGCTACTTTGGTTTTTCATGCGAACCGCACTTCTAACCTGTTTACCAGGCTCATCTGCAATAACAAAAAACATAGTGAACAATCAGAAATCTACTAAGAAATATTTTACTCCCATCAAAACCGTACCTAAATCAATTGAGAAATATTGTTAATCCTCGTATTTATCTTCCTAAGCATCCTGCCGACAGACACTTGATGATAATTAGTGCATATACAAAGGCCAACAGCACGTAGGTTATCGTCAAGTGTCTATTATTACCGTGATTAGGTAGATAATTGGGATAATTAAGCATTTTCTACTAGAGATGGCTTGAATGGCTATAAAAGTATCCTAACTTTACAAGAAAACACTATAATATACAGTATCATGTACCATATTTAAAAACTGGTTTTTCTATGCATCATTCTTTAAGTCCATTATTAAGGAGTATTATTATTTATTAATATATGTATTTTGTGACCCTTGCATCACATAAGCAGTATTTTGCCGACTTGACAACCATATAAGTCATCACATCATCAGCTTACAAGTCATACAGTAAAATTTTGATACATACAAAAGAAAATCTTAATATATGTAAAATCTTAAGATATGAAAATGATATGACATATAACAAAAATACTCACAAGGAAAGTAAAGGTTGTTAGCTGGATCAAGGCGTAGTCTTCGTCTAGCTGGCAGGAGAGATTTTGCAACAGATGATACCTTGTTTGAAGACCGACTATTACCGCTTGATGCTGCACCTTTTTCGTGGCTTTGTTGACTCTGAAGTTGAGAATTTTGCGTAGAAGAAGAGGCAGGAGCTGTTCCAGATTGCCAAAACGGACATAGTTTCCATTTCTTTCCATCTATATGCGAACGCCGGTGGCTAGAGATAGGCATAATAATGTCTAGGAAAAAACTCGGTTTGATGAGGTTGAAATGGGATGTTATTTAGTCGAGTACTTTGGTTGTGATATTTTGATCATGCAATATATAGTAGTATAAGCCTATAAGGAAAGTGTGCTCTGTCTTTAAATGGCTTTTGTTGTGTTTTGTACCTCTGTACCCAAATGGACTTTTCACGACAAATATATACTAGTATTTAAGATGAGATATTATGTTGAAACTTTGTTTTACAATATTCCCCCTCAATTTTGGTACATGATAAACTTCACCCCTATGTAGCTATATTCTTATAGGATATTGAATTCAGTTTTAGTATGAGCTTAGTAAGAGTTTAAAGCCACTAATAATCATGTTTAGGTAGGCAAGGAATCATGTGATCTGTCGATCAGTAACATAATGTGTGTAATTCTATAAGCCATATGTGCTCTAATGTCGTTTCTCTTTACTCAATAATCCATATTCGGTGAAACCTATCTTACAAAGACAAAGTTTGTTCCTTCGAGGACATCTGATAAAATTGGAACCGATACAGATAAGGTCAGAATTATTACATACCTGGAAAAAAAATTTGTTTTTGTTTTTGATGGTTCTTCCACTTTACTCATTGTCTTTCTTCAATTCACTTTTGGACAGTCTATACCTTATCACGATCATACTTATTGTAGCGAAAAGTTTTAATTCAAGCGGTTATTGGTTAAGCAAGTTCATTAAGCTAGAAGGGTTTTTTAGTCAACCTATACACCCTATTTAATTACTTGACATTTTTTAGGTTGATGATATCTTTAAATATGAATATAGTTGTCTCCATTGGACATATCTTATGTCTCACGTATTTGTGGGATTGGTTTTGCCGTTTTGTTGCTGTTGGTTTTTATAACTTGTTTAAATTTGGAATGAAAGGACTACTAAACTTTAATAACATGTATTACGACATGAAAAGGTTTAGTAGCAAAAGGAAAGTACAGAGGGGTGTATATGTATATAGACCACTATCTAAGGAGGTAAAGTGTCACATATATTGGAATTTAGTAATTTGATATTGACAAGTAGGTGTATCCTTAGCTGTTTGAAGTAGAGACTTGATGATTAAACACAACTCCCACATTTAACCAATTAACTAACTAACAACGATGATTGTGAGCGTACTTAACTTATTATTAATTCTCCTCCTATAAAAGCATATACTTAATTAGCATATAACATGAAATTACCTTTTTATCTTTTGTACATGTTTTCGGTATTATTTCAATAATATCAATGTTAATTCTATCATTTCATATTCTATAATTTAATTGAAATTTCCTTTTTATGAGTGGCTTTAAGTTAAAGGACGATCACTTTCATGGCATACAATCCAAACCTTTGTAATGCCAGCGCATTAGAAACTAGTCACTAAACGATTATGGGGCAAGTTAGGTGGTTGGTATATATGCAATAAATTTATCTATGTTGGTTGCATATAAATACTCAATAAGATATATTTGATATATTTACTTCACATTCTCTTGAAATACATATAGCATGAATTGAAACTTGTATATATAAAAGGATTATATTAATCATAGTTTATATGGTTAACAGGCAGTAATATATCGTATATTACAATTTTATTTTAAAAAAAAAAAAGTCAAATTAATTACCAATTTTTTGAGACTTTGCTGTATAAAAAATGACATTAAAGTTATACAAACATGACCTAAATGCAAACTAAAATTCCTAAATCATTACCAGGGTCAGCCTGATAGCGGGCCAACTGGGCTACAGCCTGAGGAACATATTAGAAGAGGGCAGCAAATGAAAATCAAACTTACTCATTACTAGGTTTATAAAGAACAAAGTAAAATGTTTTTAAATACCACATCTTATAGCTAAAATGTTATACCTTGAAACGCTTTACCTCCCTTGATAAAACAGACTTATTAATTCAAAATATATATTATAATATATTCCAAAGTATAACTTAATACATTTTTTTAGTATCTAATTTTAAAATTTTGTGCATAAGAATGATGTGATGATTGATGTTTTGATTAGGGCGGTGAGGGTGGTGAGTTGTAGTTGATATATTCATATTCCCTTACCCCACAATAGATGCGACTTTAATTGGCTAAATAATGTAGTCATCTTCATCAAGGGTCTCTAAAGTGGACAACATGAAATGGACAATTTATTACTATAACTACAATATAATTATAATCATAATTTATAATCAAAGGTATTAATTTAGATATGCGATTGCTTTATAACTCATTCGGTTAGAATAGATGGTGTCTAGTTTTTACAACATTATGCATTTAACTTTTTTTTTTTGTTGGTGGTGTAATGTATCAAACCTTTGATACATCTTAAATTAATAGAATCCTTAGGCCCATATATTTTTTTTTACTCATATAACCCTCAACAAGAATAGTGTCAAAGTAATTTAGTTTTTTTTTTTTTTGATAAAGTGTTATAAGTAAATCATAGTTTAGTTAACAAATTATAACCTGTATAAATGTTTTCGCGTGAATAGTGAAGCAGTTTGGCTGGCTGCTGGCTCAGCAGCTAGCCTACTTAATTTTATTTTATTTTTTTCATTTCTTAATTAGTGTGTTCTGTATATGTCACTTGTCTTCTTTGTATTTTTATTTTTTATTCTGATTTATATCATTACTTTTAAAGTATAATGTTTTAATGTTTCACACTTAACTGCTAAATCCTTTTTAAAACTTTTGTATTTTTACCATTAAAGTTTATTTTTGAGGATTCATGGTACCACAGTTTCTTTTTCCGATAGTAACAATTGACATATAAAATTCATGAACCGCATTAAAGTATATATCTCATCGTTATCCCCGGCCAGCGGCCAGGTATAACATTAGTTTGGCATTAATACAAAAGTAGATATATTACACTTCTTTCAAAAATCTATACCTCACCTTATAATTGTCTGTTAGTACTTTGTATATTCGGATTTTCTTTTCCCTTCGAACACTTGTACAGAAATAAGTTTCGTTAATTTAGTAATACTTAAAATGAACTTTGAACTTTGCATGTGATTATTGTAATTTATTCTCTAAAAAGTTTGTATCCATTAAATAAGATTGGATTTTTACATCATAGTTGCACATGTACAACTTTTTAAAAGTATAATTATTACGTAAAATGTTTCTTATATCATCTTTTTCACTGATGATAGAATCGCCAAATACATAAATAAATAAATGTCACTGTCCGAGTTGATTACGGTGTTGCATGGAGCGTGTATAGATATTAGACATCAAAGTTCTGCATATGGACAAACAATGTTGTCTACATAAAAAATTAACTAAAATTATCTTACAATACATAGTGACATTCTAGTTAAAAGGGTTTTTAAATTGGTTGAGAAATCGGGCCTCAACCAGTCTAAGAGGGTGTTTGGAATTACATTATAAAGTGATTATCTGATTATTATGTTTGTAAAATGCAAATAATCTAAAAAAGTGTTTGTATGAAAAAATGATTTTTGACTATGAAAACGCAGTTTCTAAGAAGCATGTACCTACATGCTTAACGCAGTTTTGAAAACGCATATTCTATTTTGAAAGCGCATTTTTTGTTTTGTAATCGCGATACCAAACACCCCCTGAGACAATGAGTACATGCACCATTTTTAGTCGGAAACGAATTCAAACCCATCAACTATTTCTACCAAAAGTCTACCACATTAGACCCACAAGACATTTGAATTGGGAGAATATTAGTATTAATAGATCTAAAAACTACCTACTATAGGTGACATTCTAACGTTTGTATACAAGTGGAACTTGACATAAAGATGGGCTCATGGTTCTTGTCATATCTGGGCATGGTCCTTAGTGTTTTGGATCCTAAATCAAACCATCTTCAAGCTGGAAAGTGGTATATGTATGCTACATAAATAAACCTGGGTTTCAAACCTTATTGATGAACATTTTGGATATGTGAGAAAAGAGAAAAAAAAAAAATTCAGAAGATAGCCATAAGAGCTAGGCCCTCTACATCAGAATCAAAAGTTTGACTTTCTCCGGGTAGTCTTTCCCATCTATTCAGACATTATGAATCTAGTAAAACATAAACCGAATATTACACTCGGCACAATGGGTGGCAAATAAAGTCTCATAGCAATTTAGGATACAGGTAATTTTGCAACACAATGAAGCTTTCACAAAAAGTAAAAATATATGTTGGAAGTTCTGATTCCATTTATAGGACATCAACCATTCTATTCATCTTGTCACATTGACAGTTGTAATCATAAACAAAATAGACAGCACAATCTAAAATTTGATAACCAGACTGATTCTGTTCAATTATGTGGTTCTATGGTTCCCGACATACACCCGGCAAAACTTAAAAAGTATCAATGAACGGCCGAATCTTGATTTACCTCTACAAAATTATCAACTGTTGTGTTCGCCTATTACTAGCAATTTCCCTGACTGGTTTATCCAAGCAAAGGGTGTTTTTGGAGATGTCGTGCCATATAATGCAGCCCTGCAGGAGTGAATCTAACACATATATTGCATACCCAGAAAACTAATTTGTATTCTATAGATTTTAAAAAATAGTTATTGTAATGCATCCCAAGAAAGCAGCCTAGCTGACAATCTTGGTTCCCGTCCTGCGTTTTATACTACCACATGCATGTCCTAGCAACCTGTACCTATCTGACCTCTACATATCCATTTTATTGTATTTCATTGTCAAAACTTGCTTATTCTAAGAAAACAATCTAATATGAGATTCGTGAAGAAGGGGAAAACACCAACAGTTTTTAAGACCACCATGGACTATCAGCTGTTCTGAAATCGGTTTCCGACCATGGAGCAAACACCACCTTGCCATCGTCTATTTTCACATGAGCCAGTCCTAAAGACTGTTAACACATGAAGTATTGAAGTTGCATTAGCAACGAATACTTCAAGGAAAAAAGCTTCTACACATGTTTTTTGAAGTAACGACGTATAGCAGGACCACTAATAACTTTACCCTCATTGTTGTACCGAGAGCCATGGCAGGGACACATAAACTTCTTCTCTACGGTGTTCCATGGCACAATACACCCCAAATGGGTGCACACTGCATTAATTCCAAATGTCGCAAGAGTTCCATTGTTCTCCACCATAAGATAAGTAGGATCTCCCTATAATTCACATAACAAAATCACAGAAAAATGTTGCATACAGACTACTTAAAACACATCGATCTAATACCAATAGTTTTATGAGGATGCTTGGATGGAGGTTTTTATGTAAATCCATTAAGCTATTCTTGAAGTTGTAATAATCAAATATAAATAGAGTTTGACTGAGTCTGGTTCTTTAAGAATTTGATTGAATACTAACCAACATATTATTTTGCAAAAATCAGAAAATAGATTTAGTGAAAGAAGTGAAAATATCTAGCAATCCATTTTGTTGGGCTGGTAAACAATAATACAACTGATCATTTAAAACTTAAATAGTCAGGTAATCACAAGTAGAATTCTATTAAACCAGGAAGACAATTTTTAATGGTGACATCGAGCTACAAATACAAGATAGCATGTTCCAAATACACTAAAAGAAGCGTAGCTGCTAGCTAGTTGGATGAGATCTGTTACCTTCAAGCCTTGAGTAAGGGTTCTGTCACCAGGTCTATTGGTCTTTAGCCATTCTGATGCCGTGATATCTTCACCAAACTCATCCTTAGCTGTGGTGCTACCTTGAGAAATCCCTAAACTGTTTCGATTCAGCAAACATAAAACTTTCAAACAACCAATATATAAAAGCAAGAAACTGAAAAGAAAATATCAAACAAGTTCTTTTGGTCTCAGTCTTTCAAGGGGTTCAAAGGCAGATCTGTTGTTAAGATTTCATCATTCATATTTATTTCATCAACACATTGGATTTCAAACAGGGAGTCATAATGTGATATGAGGACTAAGCATGAGCTGCTGGCGTTCTTCAAATTATCACCTGTGATCTGTTACTTTCACCATCAAAGCCTAAAACACAGTAGTTATTTAAGCCATTCAATTAGCATGTGTTGGTGCTTACTGTGAGAAACTGATAGTTACAATTATCAATTATGATTATTATTGTTCATAATGCATCTTTGTAAGAAATTCTCTATATCATAATTCAAACCATCTTATTGTAATTAACTATATTTCGACAGGCAGTCATAAAAAACCATAAGCTAGTTACCTAAAGGATATTTTTACACTATTATGTTGGATGATTTGTGTAAATGAGCACAGATTTCAACGTACAGAACTACAGATAATGCAAAGTTCCTGAATTTCGATTTGGGATGATACAAAGGGTTTATTCTTGATTTTGGCAGTAGCAAGAGAGTTTACAATTCGTGTTTGTATATTTCATACATAGAAGACCTAACATGTGAAACTTATCTGTAGTTCACACTGCCAATAAATAAATAAAAAAGTTTCCAGAAGTTAAAAGTGTATTGCAAATAGTTACAGCATTGGCAGGTCACTTGGTCATTGATCGCTTAGTTGTTGATCGACGACTAACCACTAAACTTGCCGATTTTCATACTCAGTGACAATGAAGCAAACATACTGCCACAATGGGCATTGGCCCTGGACACCACTATATCGTTATTCACCTATACTAACTTATGTGCAATGTGCACTCCACACCTCCCAACCAAGGGCGGATCCAAAGGGTACCCAGGGGTTCAAGTGAACATCATGATCTTTGTAGTGTTAAATTTGATAAAAAGTTGTAATATCTTATTACATATGCACCAGGTCAGCATATATACTTTGTAGTTTGCATCACAAGTATCATTTAGTTGCCCCATTCCATTCTTACTCGTTGAAAAGTAAATTGCCCACCTCGCGACATTTAAGGGGCCGTTGGGTTCGCATAATTGATAATAACTTGGTGGAATAAATTTGAATTTTCTTCCTTGTCATGTTAGGTAAACATAGGAAATTATAAATTACATTCTACCACATTCCTATGAATATAAAGAACCAAATGACCCCTTAAATCCCACAATTATGCTAAAATTAGTAACACATACGAGTACTTATAATAATAAAAATAAGAATAATGGTTGTATAAAAGTAGCCCATTTCCCCAAATTATAAGTTTCTATGATATTTGGCAAAATGTTGAAGAAAGGAAAACAAACCAGGGTTGAGGGGTAAAAAAGGGAAGCAACATGGTGGCGGCGGGTAAACCGACAGCACCGAATAACAACAAATTCATCAGACTCCTTCTATCTGTAACAGCTTCGGTCGGAAATCTTCCAGCTGCCACCGCCGCCTTCATTTCTTTTCTGACTGATCTAACAGACACTGGCATTTTCCCTAATCTGGTCCGTGACAAAATTTCATTGTTTTCGCTGGACCAATACTGCAAATATGAACTTAAAGTAAATTTTATAAAATTTGATCAGTAATTAAAATTCAAAGTTTACTACTTTTACTATAACTTCACCTGCGAAGGAGTAGTGGCAAGATAACATGTAGCAGCAGCAGCCGCCATATTAATGTTAGAAACAAAATTGAAGATGCAAGCAATATAAAATCACATTATATCTGGGTGTGTGATTGTAGTAAATGTAAATGACTAGTACTTACTGTGGTAAATTAATTGTATCATGTAATACTGTAGTACTTTACTGGTTAAATATTGGGGATGGAGTTTTTTCTCTTTGGGTGATTTACCTATACGAATATACTTAAATCATTTTTTTAACCTAATTTTCGAATAGAACTTGGCTGAATTATCCAAAGGCGAAAGAGTAGATTTATCCAGGATAATCAATTGTTTTTAATAAAAACCATTTTTAGAGTATGTAATAATTTGTTTCATTCTTATTGATTTTGGCTATATATTATATAAAGTTTTTACTTGTTTAACGAGAATATGTCATAACAGTTATAATTAAAATGTGTGATACAATTTATATCGAATAATGAAACGATTTATGTCAAACATCTCTTCTGTATACATCAAAATGATGAGTATTAGTACAAATATGGTTTTATACATTTAAATATCTTTTTAAGAAATGATAGAACTGGAAAAAAGATTTTTCAATTCATTAAAATGACAAGCTTTTTCTATAATAAGCTTCTTTTTCTTTCTTTTTTTTTTATCTTGTCACATTGAAATGACATATTTTGTTACGTATATAAAAATCCAGGATTAAACGCCTAAACAAAAAGATTAGTTATCCGGTTTTTGCTGTTAAAAAAAAAAAAATTTATCCGGTTCACAGTTTATTTTGCTAAGTTAACCAATAGTAGTAACATTTTGGTTGGTAAAATAACTCAACTACTAAATTTTCTATTGTTAAAATTTCTATGATTATATAGTTAACAACTACTCGTAAATTAGTAGGAGATAAATAAATAACTTACTGGTCACATGCTTTTCCTTGTTTTATTTTATTAGTAGCATTTTGATTTTTGAATTTCAAAAATGATCTGTGTGGGCTAAACTAGTTTAATTACCAGAAGTGGATTGATTTGTGTGGGCTAACTGGCCTAGTAATATCGGACCAATGCTTTATATTGGGATATGATGGATCTGGACTCGTCTTGTACTTTTTCTTGATTGTAAATTACGGATAATGATTTACTTGCCTCAGTTTTTATCCATATGTTACAATTAAAAGTATCATATAAATTAAGGTAAACCAAAACAAGCATACTACACATAAATACATACTGTATTAGATTAGAAACATAACCGACCCATCAAGATAAAATATGACACTAACAAATTTTAGCTATAACTTTCAAAAGCAAACACGATATTCCAAATTACCATTTGAAACATGAACAAAAATCTGAAAGGTAAGCTACTGAGCTTCAGATTAAATCTATTTGACACTCCTTGAACTTAATGGTTAACTTGAACTTGAAAGCACTTGAATTGTAAGCTTAGACTTAAATCCATCTATATCGTGAACTTAATTTGAATTGATCCATTTAATATTTGAACTTGAATGTGAACTAAACCCGTTGATGTCTAAACGCAACCTGAAATAATAACCTGCCAATTCCCATTGATCCACTTGTTTAACTTTCGGGCTTTTGGTCTACATAAGGCGCAACCAATTACTCATACAAGCTTCTTACTATTTCTGTAAAAATAACCTGCCATTCATTCAAGGTGTCACACAATTTCCAGCATAATAAACCACACAAACTTCAATTCGGTTTTTGCAACCCATATGATAAATGATAAAACATGTATATTTCCAACATACAGCTCTAACACAGTTTCAAATCTCACCAAGTCAATTTCAGAATCAAAATATCATATATCAATGATATAATAGCATATAATGCAGGTCATTCGGTTTCTCATGAGTCATGACATCTCTTTTTCCGTTGTACTAGAATATGAATGAATCAAATCACAATGGGTTATATCCCCTTAAATGAATTAATGCAATGATCACTGATGGATAGTTTTGGGATCAAAACTTTTGAAGTTTACCTCTGCATCAGCTAAGAATTACACGGTGTTGCTCTAGTATGCAAGTGTGACTAGTGGCCGGGTTCATTAGTCTCTAAAGCTGCCAAAATGAATTCCAAAACAGTTGCATATAGGCCACAGGCAGATGAGAACACGCTCCATTAGGCTATACCGATCAATCAATAGCTCATTTCCATCCATCTTTCCTTTCGGCTTTCCGACACCCATTCCAGACATTTGTTTCCACACTTCTTCTCGTTGTCTCTTAGAATTTAGCACATAGTCTGCAAATATATATAGCAATATTTATGATCATATCTATATAATGCTTTTTAAAAAATTGATTACTTGTATTCACGTACCGACTATGTAATGTGTCTTTAGTTCATCAAGGCATGCTTTCAATTCCATCTGTAGCCATATGGACATCAGTTAAATTATACATATTAGCCAACAAAAACAGAGATTTACAGAAACTAATGAAGATGCATTTTGGCAAAAATGTACTAAAAAACAAAAATATAGCAATAACACTTACTACCTTTTCGACACATCCAAAACTGTAAATGCTCTCCTTAAACCTTGAATACATATCAGGCTGGACTTTGTATGAAGTTACAAGAATAGCTGCTGCTGCAAGTGTAGATAGCCCGAATTCTGTGAATCTTATATCTGAGAATTCATTCATCGTAAGAAATGTAAGTATTAGTATATCAAATCCAAGACATTCATAGTCAATGCTTATAATCAACATACATACATGTACCAAGACACCGAAATCATTATTACCTTTATGAATTTCAACGAGTAAACGAGAAACAAGGTTTCTTGGACCATTTGGAAATTCTTGCTCCGGATGTTCCTTCTCAAGCTTTAGTTGCAGGATAAAACTCAAAAGCATCGGTGTCACTACTCGTCGTCGTACTTTCTTATTTAGGCCTTTCATAATCTCACGCTCCATAATCATAATGTTGTCCTCTTTTTCCATTCGGCCACGAGTCTTCTATAATTATATAGGCATATTTCAGATGTAAAAGCACACAATTACAGATCTTAACTGATATATATTGGATATAAAAACACACACAAATACACAATGCTATACAAACACACACATCACAGTGACACAATGTATGAATTTTTTTTCAAAAACCGTATTATTTTTTTGGAAACATTCCATCTAAATACACAATGAAATACAAACACACACACACACACAATGTATGAATTCTGCCAGAAATAGTAGTAATCTTTAGTGTTGGACTGTTGTTGGTTTGACCCACTGAAGGCCTGGATTTGACAATAATTCCACAATGTGTATAATATTCGTACGATACGCACATATATATATATATATATATGGTGATCAAGAAACTAACCCAAAATTCGGTGAACAAGTACTTTCCGAAGAGTGATTTGAAAGCAATTGAAACACAACAGAAAACAAATAGCTCCAAATTTCGTTCAAACCCGAAACCCTGTAACACCACCTGTATGTATGTCAAAATGAAATCAATTCAATTTCTTGATTTTGATTTTAACAACTTTGATTAAATTGATAATAAATCCAATATACCTACCGGAATATCGCCATTTCTTGACAAGAAATGATCAAAAAAGTTCAAAGCAAGATAATCCACCGTCGTATAATCAGGTAGATCACATGTAAACTGTTTTAATATATATACATCAAACAAATTATTATAAAATAATCATTAAAAAACGTATCGATAATGTGATTATAGAAGTACATTGTACTAAAGTAAGTACCTTTTCGATATACGGAAGTGCGATCGATCTGATTATGATAAATTTGGGTTCTTTGGAGTAATGTGGAGCAATCATGAACTCAGCTTCATCAAGATTGAAGTATTGTTGGCTTAGAGATCGATAAGTAGTGATTTCGTGTCGGTTTTGTTGAATTCGGCTCATTGGATCGAATCCCATTTTCGAGTTTTTGTTTTCTTGATTTTTCTGGTGATGTTTATTTGCCAGGGGGAGAGAATGAATGTGTAAATGAAAGTGGAAACGGTTATATGAGCCAGTTAGGGAAGGCGGGAAATGTAGTTAGCTTTAATTTGTTTCTTTTCCAATTTTGATGTTTATTATTATAAAAGTAAATAAAATACCTAGATGGTATATTTGGTTTTCATGGATTTTATCAATCACCTCTAATCTTTTCAAATTTACCCTGTTAGTTTTACTGTTTTGTTTTATTGTTCATCAATGATCAATGATTTTCTATTCATGTCATATGTAAAAACTAAGGGAAAAGATTGGGAAGTTAAGAACAATTAGTTAAATATGCAAAAACTAAGGGACTATCTGTGTAATTTACTTTTATTTTAACAAAAAATTTTTAACATCAAGTCGGAACACGGCATAAAAAAACCTCACCATATAATGGTGAAATCTTGCACGAATTAGTTGATAAGTTTAAAAATGAAACTAGTATTTTAGTTAATGTTTAAGTGGGGTAAAATTTACAAAGGGAAATAACCTAAGCTAATCTAATATAAGTGGTACTTTAATTTGTTTTTTACTTTATACATGGTGTTACATACATAAGAGTGAGGGATGATTAATGTAATTCTTGAAATCCATTGTGACCATGTATTTAATAATAGAAGAGAATCTTCTAAAATTGCTTTTAATTTCATTAGTAAAGTTGGAAGCATTTTAATCATTAGATTCAAATCAAAAGTCAAGATTTAAAAATAATTTTTAAATCTTAACCTTTGATTTTAACTCAAAGGTTAGGATCACCAACTTTACCAATAAATCTTCATCCTTTAATAATTCACATTTAACACCACCGACATTACTATATCGTTGTTGTATCTCAATAAAAATAAAAATAAAAATAATAAATAAATAAACATACATGTATGTGGGTAATAAAGATGATGTACGGACCAGAAACCATAAGTTATGGGACTTAGGCTGCAAAACACATAGTCAGTTAATCATTTATTGGACTTATTAGTAACAAGTTGTTGGGCCAGCTTGGTTCAAATGGTACTTCCATAGTTCCATCACTCCATGATCAACAATTGTTCTCTATCTCTATATCATTTACCAAGATACCCTTCTTTTCTTGAACTGTATGTCTGTATAACATATATTTAAACTGACATATACTCAAATGGGTATAGGATATAGGCGTATAGTTACGTAACGTAATAAACTAAATAGATCATATGATATGATTAGGAGCAAGAGTGTAGTCGGCAAATTTTATTGGCAAAAACTATCGGCAATCATCGGCAAATCGGCTACTCTATAGCACTTATATCGGCTTGTTTCGGTAAGTATTGGCTATATATATCGGCTAGTTTTCACTACAAATCATATTGCATTTGTTCACACTTTTAGGTGAGTGTGAACAAATTAAAAATTTTGTCACTCTTTTTAGTGTGTAGAAATATATTAAATTAAAAGTGTGTAGAAATTTCTCCACACTAAAAAGTGTGTTGAATTATTATGAAAGTTCACACTAAAAAGTTCACACTAAAAAAGTTACCGTGAACAAATGAGGTGTGACAAAATTATTATGAAAGTTCACACTAAAAAGTGTGAACTTTTATTTATACACACTTTTTAGTGTGTAGATATTTCCATACACTTTTAATTCAATATATTTCTACACACTAAAAAGTGTGACAAAATTTTTAATTTGTTCACACCCAACTAAAAGTGTGAACAAATGCAATATTGTTTGTAGTGTTTGGCCGATGGTAGTGAACGTTGGGAGAGTTTGTTTGTGGCCGTTTTTTTTCGGTTCTTGTACCCTCGCCGAAACTGTAACACCCGGATAATTTTAAGGTAATAAATTAACCTTTTTTGTAGTTTTGACATTAAAATAAGTTCCTAGTATTTTGTTTTTGGAA
>JANDBE010000028.1:30377461-30388058 GCA_024320915.1 Erigeron philadelphicus
CAAAACACATACCCACTAATCAATTAGCAATAAAAAGAAAAAGAAAAAAAAAGGGTTGGTTTGTTAAAGAGAGAGATGTGTGTGTGTGTGTGTGTGTATGTGTGTGTGTGTGTGTGTGAGAGGGAGAGAGAGGGAGAGAGAGAGAGAGAAAGAGAAATAAATAGGTTGAGATGATGATGGTGGAGAGGCAACCGATGCTCATAAGTAGGAAACCGGATCCATGTTTACTATAACCATTTTTTCAAGTTTCTCGAATACGATAAAACAAACCTAAACGTGTACACAATAACTTTTTGGGATTTGGTTAACTGCATTCCGGCGCACTTATCCTTTTTTATATACATACCAAAATTAGACGAGTAGTGATTTAACCATTTATTAACCAACTAAAAAACTTAATTAACCGCTAAAACCGTAGAACATGGACAAAAAAAATTAATATTACGAATATTAAATGTAAAAAAAGTCTTATAAAAAAAAAATTTTTGCACTAAATTATACTATTTAGTTTTTTTTATTAAAGAATAAATTTTACCACCCTTTTACTTTTCATAATTATTAATAATTAAATTACTGAAAACATATTTCCACATACTATAAAATACAAAGTATACTATTCGATATATCTAGTATATATTAAGAAATCTATTAGCATTTGTATTAAAATAAACTTTCACTTATACTTATTATTTTATATTTATAAAACAACCAATTGCATATGTTTAATAGTTACATCGAGAACTAAAATACCTATATGACATTTATATTATTTAGACAAGTTTGTTTTCTAATAAATATTTAATTCTTAACATATAATATCTTAGTTTTTAACCTTAAGTAATAATAAAAGCTTATATACCAATTAGTTTTCAAAAGAAAAATTATAATTTTATATTGCAATCTTTTATTTGTCAAAAAGGTTCTCAATGTGTTAATTGCAATATTGGTCCTTGTGGTTTTTCCTAGCAATGGGGGTTCCTTATGTGTTGTATGAAAATACAATATTGCCCCTGTACGTATCGGCCACATGAAGACTTGACGGCATCCGATAAAGGTTTCGTTAAAAAGGGACTAATTTTGCAAAAAAGAAATCTCCAAATAAGGACCCCCATTGCAACAATACTCAAAAAGGGACCCCTTTTGATAAAATGCATAAACTACAGGGACCGATGTTGCAGTTAACTCAAAAATATTTTTATTACTTGTAATTGTTATTGAGAAATCACCTGAATGCATTAAAGCTCCCTGGCTTTGGATCATTGACTACAAAACATTATGATTTTGACCCATTACCTAGCCTGTCCAATTTGCTAATTCTCATGACGGATGTAGATTTTCTAACCAAATATTGGTGACTTGGTATGCACTAAAGTAACGAGTACAATACTATATATTCTTATTATTACACTACAAAAGAATTTAGTGCATAACCAATAATTCATGCAAGTTCGCCTATAGGCTTCCAGCTCTTACCCAAATAAGTTTGAAACAAGCTACAATCCCGCATTTTTAAGCATCCAAACAAAACGAATAAACGGAACAGGACAGATGGTACTAAAATATAAAAGTAAGACTCGTTTATTGTTATCTACATCTTGATGTATTGATTTACCTGACCAAAAGTTTCAACTAGTTATCACATATGTAAAAGGTTTGAAACAATGCAGGTTTATCCAAAAAAATGTAAGAGAAAAAAGAAGCTGGTTATATTTTAAATTTGCAATTTAAATGATTTAGGGAGTGTTGGGGGTACTTTTCCAACTTTAGACTGTGATAACCAAATACCTAGACGTCTACATATTTGGCTGATATAAGAAAATAATAATAATTAATACTCACCGAAAATGTTTTAGCATACCTATTCCTCCAGTGCTCACAAACCCATGTCCAAATATGCGTTCATATTGGAGAATGCCACTGCTTATGCATTGAAAATTATCCAAGAAATGCTGGAAGCCCTTGTAGATCCGCAATGAAGAAAAACATGGGTGTACTCCCCTGTGTGTAATTTATAAGGAGCTATTAATTGAATTAATATAAGGAAATAATTATATAGAGTATATATATATATCCCCTTCAGCAAATTTAAAAGTCTTTTAGCAATGTCCGCAACCTGTAACCAGCAAGAAACCAATATCTAGCAAAGTCAAATCATTGACGGTCTAAGGTAGATTCTAGAAGAGAACATACTAGAAGAACAGAGAGGCAGAAAAATAAAGATTAACCGCTTCAACTGAGATGAATGAAGCACCTATATATGCAGAAAGACTTGGTGGGCTGGTAACGTGTCAGATCGAGTCAGGTTTATTGCAGGTCAAGTGATAAACGGCGGGCCAGGTTGACCCGGAAACACACTTTGTTCACTTAGAAACTGATTATAAATAGTAAATAAGCTGATAATTAAAAAAAGGTTATTGTTACAAATAGTAACCCAATTTGCCAATACAAATAGGTTAGGAGGTTGTATACCGAATAGAAGTGGGGTGACATGTAAGTCATTTACGCATTCACATTTTAGCTAAAGATTTTCTATTCGAGTATTTGACCCATAACCCATTTGAGTTGAACCATAGCCCACATTGAGCCATTGATAAGAAATTGTGTCCAAACTGCCAATTCTTACCTAGTTCTTAAGAATACACACCAGGCTCCTCGGAAAAATCTGAAAATTGAAAAATGCCAGGTATAGAAATCATTAATACCACAACAAACTGAGCAAACTGTGCTATTGAGGTTCCTAAATAGCAAAGAGGATTTTTTCAAACAAACAGGAAACAAACTAATGCACTAAATTCACACTATTTACACTGATACGAATGAGCCGATGGCCACTGGATAGCATATATATGGACACAATTGCAAGAAACAGATCAACAAAATATACGGAGCGGAAACAAATATCCCGTTCGGCAGTTTGATTGTAACATTGACATGTTTCCAAATATGTAAGTCTTTTCCTCATGGATCAATTAAGAACTAATATTATCATACTATATATATATATTTATTTATTTATTTTATCAAAGATCATGGAGAAAGAGTCACTGTTCACCTCTTTGTCGGAGACATGTATAAATAACCAGTTTAAAATGATTAATTACATTGATTAGGCTGCAAGGTTAAGGTCTGCCGAAGTAACGTCACGTCGTTACCTCACATGAATTCGACATGTTCATGTTGCCTGTTAATGCTCCACTTCTGCAAAACTAGTTATAACTGGACAAAATAACAATAGAATACATATAACTTCTTTTACAGGGGGAGGGATGTATGATTTTTTTACACACTTTCAATGGATATAATAACCTTAGAATAAGTATAGCTTGGGCGAGGGATGTATAGCTTTTTTTACCACACTTTCAATGGAATCGAGGGCTATGGCCTTGCCAGCCTTTTCAACTAGTTCACCCGTAAAATGACCAGTACAAGTTCCTATCCAAGGAATAATTTCCCTTCATAAGGTTGGAGGAACGCGGGTCCCTTCATAAAGAGTCGACGACATGATATGTATATATAATACACAACTATACTGGAAAAAGGTAGCAACCATACTGGAAAGAAAACCACACCCATTTAAAAATGATACAGATGGTTTTTATAAAAATAAAGTTACAGCATATTAATAATTTTCACGTTATATGTAAAGAATACTGTTGCTTAAAGTACGATTTAATGCCGCTATAGTAACAGCGAGAAATAGTAAATTGAAAGTGTATGTTTTCCGTAACAATAGTATCAACACAACATGGTAGCTTAAAATTAGCAAAACAATATCGTATCTAAAAATCAGTAATTACTCTATTTATATAACATGCAAAAACTTCTGTTCCCTTTAATGAACTTGCAAACAGAAGGTAGACATGGCAATATGGCATTGATGCTGTTAGGTTGGTTGGATGACTCGTTCCACAAATAAGCTGAATGTATCTATCTGTCGATCAACGGATCGAGTAGTCAAATTAGACCCATTTTTTATATGAATGGGTAGGTCTACAACTTGAAACCGCAATAACCAAATATATAGCTTTCAAAACACAATAACCGACATCCACATAGTGTATTTAAACATTCTTGATACACTAAGTGTTTGTAACAAATTATGAAACTTTCGAACAAAGGTGCAGAAATTTTCATGGTGACCAGTTTACCAACCTGCCCCCTTGCCCATTTTGCCACCTCTACAGATTAGTATTCAATTTCTCACCTATGAAGTCTTCAATATGAACCACATTGTTTGTCTTGGTAAAGTTATCATGGATCCTGTCCAACAATTCTTCCACACGTTCCATTTATCCATCATTCCATCTGCAATTTGGTTATACAAATTTACTTCAACAGAGAGTCAAATACTTCTGTCACAAATCTATGACCAATTTATTTACAATTATCTCTAAACCAAGATATTGTGAAAAGAAAACTACCTCCACACAGAGCTAAATTGGTCAACCTGGTTTACGTACAAAATGGTTGGTGGCAAAAAATCATCATATACTCAAACCAATACATTATTATCTACTTAGTTTTCAGCAACTAAGATATCTAAAAGAAAAATATTGAAGTAAATATCATAAAGGAAAGAAAAATCATGTAGTGTAATGAAAATATGTTGGTTAATGCATAGTAGCATGATGATTATTCATGCAACCAATGATGGGAAAGATAGATTTTGTGCAACTAACCCTATCAAATTACATTACCATAAATACTTTACCTCTGAGAAACTACATAGGTGCAATATAAGTAGCAATGTCCCTTGTTGTAATCTCACTTTCATGTTTCAATCACAAAGAATCACTTTTGCTTTTTAGGACTAACAGGTTTCCTTCTTCTTAATCATATATGTCATGATGATTAACCTTGGAGCTTCATTAATGGCAATTTACCTTCCTATCGTGTTCATCACATATTGGATATATAGGTTAATTAAATATTGGACTCAATTAGCCTAATAAGTAAATTGGCAGGCATCAATATTTGAAATTCAAGTCAAAGAAATTATATACTATTACCCATGTAAAATGACAATCTGATTACCAACTTTTTACTTATGCTTGACCAATTCAGCACAAATTAAACTAGATAATATCCAAAACTTTAGGTGAAACATATATATGACTGTAAACGATTATAAAGAATACAAAAAGGGGAAACAAAATAAAGAAAACAGAACTCACAGTAAATAGTTGTAAAGACAACCGCCGATACCCAGACAACACCATTTCCCTGTCATCAGTATTTACAAATCTTTTTTATATATCCGCTTCATCCACGACCCCAATTCACAAGAAGGATGGAAAAATATAACATTACCAAAAATATTAGGTTATGGCATTGCCAGCCTTTTTGACAAGTTCACCCGTAAAATGGACCAATACCAGTTCCTAGTCCAAGGTCCAATTTCCGTTCATAAGGTGGGAGGATGGCGAGTACCTTCATAAAGAGTCAACGACATGTCGCACACAAATTCATAAACTAATTACAATCCGGACCTATGAATGACTAGTATATATAATACACGACTATACCGCCATGGAAAAAACAGGTAGCAACCATACTGGAAAGAAAACCATACCCATTTGAATACGATACATGGTGTTTATATGAATAAAGTTATAGAATATGAATAAAGGTAACGTTATATATAATATGATTTGATGCCGATATAGTAACAGCGACAAATTGTAAATTTAAAGTGTAGGTTTTCTGTAACAATGACGAGACAAATAGCTAGATTCAAACAAAGATGTCCGGATTACCATTGACTCCCACAGCCTCAATGAATTGCTCCAGTTTATATAGTCTGGCTAGGATCAAATAAAAAAGAGAAGCAACAAAAAGAAGTTGAATACCAAAAGACTTTCAAGACCAGGGTAGAAACATGGAATTGAAAAGATTAAATAAAATAAACCATGTTTACCTTACTTCCATCACTCAGATAGCCATTTAGGGACCTAAACTCCTTTTCTATACACAGCTAAAGGTAAATTTATAGCAACTGAAGCATATAACATTGAGTATCAGAACAAGAACGGGAAGTACTTCAAACTAAATATCCTCTGATCCAGTATATTCAAATAATAGATAAATAAAAAGATGAACAAACCAGATTTAAAGAGTAAACTTGATCACATACCATGGCCATGAACCCTGAAAATACACTTACATAAACAACCAGATTACTGAAAAAACACTTACTGAAAAATGTTACAAGGTTTTCGATTTTCGGATAGAAATAACAGCAATAAACCTCCAAATCCCAAAGACAGAGAATCAGGTTTTCCACCTAAATTTTCAACGCAACTTGAAAATGCGATCTCTTTATAATATTTTTCTGCCAGGCCTTCTATGTATACTGGTGAACCAAACAATCAGGTCTTCCACCCACTTATTTTGTCACCTCTAGCGACATGGTGAACCAAAGATCAGCGGACAAAGCAGTTTACATTTCTGTATAGACTGTCAACGACATGTGGCACACAGATTTATAAACTAATCACAATCCGACTTATGAATGAATAGTATATATAATCCACAACTATACCCCAATGGTATAACAGGTAGCAACCATACTGGAAACAAAACCATACCCATTTGAAAACGATACATGGTGTTTATATGAATAAAATTATAGCATATAAATAGATTTAACATTATATATAATACAATTTGATGAGGGGAAATTCGGACAAATAGCTAAATTTAAACAAAGATGTCCATTCAAAAGCAAAAACGTTCAGAAAAAAACAAGACAAAAAGGATTCATTGTTACACAGAATGAAAGAACATAAGTTTTAATACCATTGAACATTGTAAATTATTCCACCTTAACTAATGACAAGAAGTCACTCCCTGGTGTAATACACCACTTGGTAATTCATCCCGCATCTTGCTATTGCGATCATATATTTTGTGATTCATTCCTGATCCTATATATAAAACCATCCAGATGATCAACCAAAAATAGTGTTTCCATGTAAGAACACATAAAGAAATAATTGACACCGACAATCCCAAGATTATCAATAGCTTTTGAGTTGGGATCGTAAATTCCAAGTTTGGCATTTTGACTGTCTTGTGTTGCCAATATAAGTTCACCGGTCTTCCTAAATCCTACTAAACTCTTTACTGTGGCATGTGGTAGGCTGATGGTGTATAGCTTCGTAAACAATCTATTATCACACGGCTCCTTCTTCATCATCCATAAAGAGCAAACTGCTTCGTCTCCCCCAAGCACAACAAGCGACTCCCTTAGCTTAGATATACTCGGAGTTATACAATATTGGTATACTAAACCACGCGGAAGATTTAGCTCTTTAAATTCTTTAGCAACCAAATCAAATGAGATGATCAAAAAATATGGATATCGACTATCTTGATCAAAAGGCAAAGCAACCCAATATATAAACCTATCGATATCCACCTGAGACCAGGTAAGGCTAATTGATTTGCGGAATGGACGGGTAGATACAATACTCCAAGTCCCGGTGCTCAAAGTAAAAACTTGAACTTTCCAAGGGAGGCTTTTCTCTTCAATGTTAACGCCACGGATATGAGTACATAGAATCTTGAGAATATTAGGATCAAAAGTGACAGGACAAACCCCCAAGCTAAAAATCTCAAAACTAGTAGATCTAACATTGCATTGGATGGGCAACTTATTAGAATAGTCGCGTGGGATTTGAATACGGACGAATTTCCTAATCGAAGGATTCCAAAGAATAATTTTACAAAAAACCTTAAAGCACAACAAACCGTGAGAGCTACAAACACGAGTAAGTGAGCTTTCAGGAACAGTGGGAACAAATTCTTGTTGGACAAAACCAACATCGTCATTATCAACTAAAGTTGTATATTTATAGAAGCTGCCATGTTCTCCGTACCTTACAATGAAACGATCGGGCTGAGGGTGACGAATGCCGTAAGAAACGATGAAATCTCGGCTGTCGATTAAACGCTTCCATGGTTTTGAAACAGATCGGAATCGGAGTAACGGCTGTACAGGAAGCCTTTTCAAGATATCCGTCTCAAGTTCTACAGGGATATATCCCGACGACATTTTCTGATTTCGTGGAAAACAATGAATGAATTCCTGAAGGCGTGATACTTCTTGGAAAACAAGATTGAACTTAAACCTAAAGGGCCTATAAAGAAAAAGAAAAGAAAAGCGCACCTGTGAAAATAGTTTTTTTCCTTTTTTTTTGAAAAATTATGACAAATGGAAATATCTTAATCTTATTTTAAATTTAATCTTAATCTTAATCTTAATTGTAATCTCTTAATCTTTATCTTTATCTTTATTATATATACATATCTTATATATACTAATAGAGAATACTTATTAACCAATCATAACTCTTGATTTTATTAAATTGAAAATTGATGATGTCATTAATAATTTAATAATTTAATAATAAATCAAAAATCATAATAATCATTATCCAAATATATTAGTATGTTATATTTATATTAATATTTGTAAAACTAATTTACACTTTTTTGTTTTCCATCAATAATTTACACTTTTTACCCTCACTAAATACTTAATTTTATCTTAATCTTAATCTTAATCTTAATCTTAATTTTAATATATACTAAAAGGCAACTGACCTAACTTCAATTGATCAATCACAATCCTTAATTTCTCAAAAATAATTAAATCAATACATGTCTAAATTAATTTTTGATTTTTGATTTTCCATCACTTATTTACACTTTTAACCCAATAAAAATAATTAAGATAATTTTTACTTTTTGGTTTTCCATCACTAGTTTATACTTTTATCCCAACTCAAAAATAACTAATACTTTATTGCATAATGTATTTTTAATAACAAAAAAAAAAAAGGTTAGAGAGTTAACATTTGGATAATACGAACTATATTTTATATTGTTAATTGTAATCAAGCTAATTATAATGTTGTTGTTATTTTAATTGTAATCAAACTATAATTAGGATAATCATTGTTATTTTTAATTGTAATCAAACTATAATTAAATAATCATTGTTGTTATTAGCAATTGGAATCAAACTATATATAGGATATATAATCTTCTATTTAACATTTAGTATTAAATTGTAATATCTCAAATTTTTTCAAGTATATTTGTACATTTAACTAAGTATTTTTTTTTCTCTATATATTAATTTTTATATTAATAATGTTGTAAAACCTGTGTATTTGACATGAGTCTAAAATCTAACATAATTACTGAATTAGAATATTGTAGTCAATGATCCGCATATTCCTTGAGGGCAGGGCCCGGGAGTCATTTTTAGAGTCAACCTTTCACATCGCCCAGTATTAGACTTTTTTCGTTTGTTTGTACATAAGAAAAGTGATATATATGGTCTTGTGGTTTAACATCAACCTAAGAGCATTTTCAATAGTGAGTTTTAAAAGACTTTTTTATTAAAATTGTATAAGAGTTTTTTGTAATAAAAACTTTACACCCAATGATAAAAACTTTTAAAAACTTAAATCTAAATAAAATAATAATATTAAGTATGATAGTTTTGATGAAAAACTTGATATATATCAACCTATACGCATTTATACTTATTTGTGTATTATTTTATCTCAAGTTAATCTTTGAAAAGCTTTTTACCACTGGAGGTAAGGCTTTTTTCAGAAAAAACCTCTTACACATATTTGTACTTTTTATTACAAAAAAGCTTTCCAAATATTACCATTGGAGATGCTCTAAGTGAGAGATAGATTAAGATAATAGATCTTTATTTTTATCTTTTATAAAATAAATTACATTTTTCAAATAATATACTCCCATGTTCCTATTAAATTTGTCCACTTTTAAATTTTTAAAGTCAAACTTTACAAACTTTAACCATAAATATTTTTATTTATGTTATATATTAGTTGATGAAAGTTATATCAATGAAACACATACACTACAACATATTAATCAATTGTTCACGCATTTTTATTCACATTTCATGAAAGCGTGAAATTTTTTATCACAAAAATTTACATCCAAAAACGCTTAAAATATATACACATTTATAAATGTGTAATATTTGAAACATTATCAAAAAAACTCACACTTTTAAATGTGAACAAAAATATTCACATTTTTATAAGTGAACTAAATATTGTAAAATTATTTCACACTTATATATGTGAAAAAATGTTAAAGTTTATCACATGTTTAAATGTAAAAAGATAAATTCACATCATCACACTTTTAAGTGTGGAAAGATAAAGAAAAAAGTTTTCACGTCAAGAAGTGTGAAAAAAATACATATAAGAACTTCACAGCTATAAACGTGAGGAACCAAAAGAAAAGATCTTAGACATTTACAGGCGTGAACAATTTGATGATAATATCCTCACACTCCAACATGTGAATTAATAGAAATCCCAATTAAAAAATTTAATTTAAATTAATAGAAACTAAAAAGGGATATGAGTAAAGTGTATGCCACAAACCTACCCCAATTTTTTTTTTAAGTCTTTTTATTGTTTTAACCCCAAAAATAAAACCCCACCCCAAAAATATACGTAAATCATTCCACAAGATTAATTAATATCGTAAATCATTAATTCGCCACTTGATTAATTCATATAGTCTCACTACAAAA
>JANDBE010000028.1:30559539-30571033 GCA_024320915.1 Erigeron philadelphicus
AAAGAAAAATTTTGATTGATAAATTCCATGATAACTTCGAGGTTTTTTCTTTCAATTCCTAGAGATTATATTAGTTAAGTAATTAAGTACAGTAATAGCAATAAATTTGAATACTTGAGCAAGCATGCTTGATTGGACATAAAAGTAATAAACGTAGAATGGAATGAGCATTGTATGTCATTTTTGTTTCTTGGAATGTTTGGTTGTTATAATCGAATAAAATGTGTTAATGAAATAAAGACCAAAATAACTAATATCTATAAATTTATTTATAATACCTTATATAGTAGGACCTTCTCTTTATAAAGAAAAAATGAATTGAAGTACCCAATATACCCTTCTTCTTACATTGATAATTACCCTTTACCCCCAACCCTTTCCAATCACCACCACTACAACCACCACGGACCAACATCTACAACCACCACCAGCTACCGCCGTTTAGAACATCATCCAGCCACAACCGCCTACAACCACCACCAACCACCGCCGCCGCCTATAACCACTAACCACCGCCGTCCGCAACTACCTCCAGCCACCGCCGCCACCTCCACCATCGCCTCCGTTACGTACAGCCAGTACCACCCGTCACCACCACCGCCTGAAAACTCATGAATCTCGCCGGAAAACTTAGATCTACGATTGCTCTTCCGTTTCTTCGAATTGGACCTCGAAATTGTCACCAAAATGCTCAGGAACAAAATCTGAACAAACCCTTGCCAAAATAAAACCGATTTAAGGTTTGCCGGAAAATTCGAAAACTCGCCGGAAAACTTAAATCTACGATTTCTCGTCCGTTTCTTGGAATTGGAACTCGAAATTGTCACCAAAATGCTTAGGAACAAAATTCGCACAAACCCTTGCCAAAATAAAACCGATTAAAGGCTCGCCGGAAAATTCAAAACTCGCCGGAAAACTGAAAAACGGTTGTTAGTTGTCATATGGCCGGCAGAGGGGCAGAGGGCAAAGAGGTAAGTAGAGGAGAAAGAGAAGAGGTATGGGAGGTCACCGACGGCGGTGGTGGTTGAGGGAGAAAAGTTTATAATGAAGAGGATGGTGAGGTTATGGTGGCTGAAGGATAGAAGGAGATAGAGACAGAAAAATTAGGTTAAAAGTTGAATAAAAATAAAAGACGTATGGCTGGCAAAAAGGTTCAGGCTATCAACCTTTTCCTTCGAAAATTGAGTCATCAAGTGATTCATAAAATTATTATAATGATATGATATAGTCGATTCATAAAATTATTATTATATAGTATTTCTGAAAGGTTGTTATTATTATTGTCATTTATATGATCCGATTGATAATAATATTAGGAATAAATTACTTTACTCATATCAACATTCACATAAAATTATTTATTTAAATAATTTTTTTTTAAGTATGTACATGATTCAAAATGATATAATTCAAATAAATTTATTTATTCAAACAAAAAACCCATCCGATTTTTTCATTATGAGTTTTAAAATTTTGGGACATCCGATCACGATTCTCGAGTTCTGCTCCGCAACTATACCACCGCATTGCGCGGACATTTAACTCGCCAATCCAATCCCGATGCACGAGTTCTACAACCTTGCACGTAATTACAACAGTTACGGTAAAATAGTTCTAACTAACAGAAAATAAATATCGCTTTGTAAATTGTCGTATCATGGCATATCACACGTTGTAAATTTTCCCGCCGCATTGCACGTGCATTATCTCTCGTGTAATAAAAAGGTAGTTGGTTAGTTGAGTGATTAGAATGTTATATTTATAATTTGAGAAATGATTAGGATTAACCTAATTATCTTCTTAATTTTCTTGACCAAACATGGGTCAGATTTTTCATTTAATTCCCTCTAATTAATAAATAAAGCTTCAAAGTGTTTTTTTCCTCCTTATTTTACCACTCATAATTAATTTAATATTATTTGCTTACATAACTATTATTCTACTGAATAAACAAGAGTGACCTATATTCATTTAGATATCTAATAAGTAATATCTATTATAAATTAAAAAAAAAAATAAAGATTTAAGGGCCTTTCGCTTGTACGTAGCTAATGAATTCATATACCCATAAAAAATACAACATAAAGATTTTAATAACAAGATGAAATTGATCTAAAGATTCAATTTCGGGAATCAGGAATGTTAGTAATAGCATGGAATCGTTCGATATCTTCAAAATCAATATTCTGAAATTCATTCAAAGGTTCAGCTTCGGGAATGTCTTGGTTGGTATTAGCAGGGATTTGTTCGATATCTGCTACATTAATATATTGAAATTGATACAAATGGTCAACATTCGGAGTTGGTTAGATAGGTCCAACATTTGGAATTTGTTGGACAGGTTCATATTTGGTACCCTCACGCAGCCACGCTATACTCCATAAACAAATCCCACATGCTAAATATGAAAAAATTTAAACACATATTACAGAAGCAACATATGATATCTTGTAATTAGCTAAATAATTAAAGTAATAAAATAATCAATTAACTAATGGTATAATAATATATGAATTTTTAAAACTTAAAATTTACCAATAGAATGGCAGTGAATTTCAACATACAACGCAATTATGGATTCAATAAAAAAAGTTACAAAAATATACGCCGTATGTACTTACTTTAGTTTTGGCACCCCAAAGGTTAACGGATGGCTGCGTGCAAAAAAGCGAAGTGACGGAGAAATATGAAAAAGTAGGTTTGGTAGTTTTTTTTAGATGTAAAAGTGATCGGAAGAAACCAAAGGCCATTTTGATTAATTTATTAAAGAGTATTTAATAAATAAAAATAAGTGGAAAGCAGGAATTAAAATAAAAATAGATTTTGGGTAAAACCTTAGATGCCTTCGACCAGTTAAACTAGTTGATGATGTACCCGCTGCCACCCAGGGTAAATCGCACCCTAGGGAAGGTTGCGGGCCAAGAAGTTACCCAGGAAATCACGTATCCTAGAAGAAAGGAAATAAGCACAAAAGAGATATCATCGTATCAATTCCTTAAATAAAGGAAATCATTCCTAAAAATAAGAAAGTCAAATTGACTTGACTGTCATAAATGCAAGGTGGGAAAAAGGAGGAAACCCTAACCCATTATACTAAGAAATCTTCCCCTATAAAAGGAGGATCTAACTCATCATAAAGGGGGATATACAAGACATATTCATCAAAAACACACACAACAATCGCGGGAAGAACCCTGAAGGTCCTATTCTTACATTGATCACGGGGAAAACCCTAAAAACCTAACACACCTAAACCGGCGTACAAGGTTAAGAACCTACCAACAGGGAATCGCCGTCCAATCCACCAAAATATCCCAAACCCCTTAACCTAATCGCGTGTACAAACAGAGTTAAATGTTTTTGTGAACTCCAGCTAATAAGTTTTGTTTGGTGTATAAATCTTTAAATAGATTTTGACAAAAATAAGCGTAACTTAGAAATATCTTATGGAAAGTACTCTCTAAATGAAATATATATAACTCTTTCTCAATTTTTTTTTTTTCTTTCGTTTTGAAAAAGCCGGCTTAACAAAAGTTACAAAGTAAGGTATACCGTGTAGTCCGCATACGAGAAGACCACCTAAAATTGGGCATAATTTGTATCAAAAGGTGCAAGTGCCAACCAACCTGACCTTGTTTTACAGTTTATTTAAATTTGATTCAACTGGGCCTTAAAAGACCTTACTAGAAGCATTGGGCCGAGTTGAGGCCGGCCTTGGCTGGAGGCCTATGATCAGCCCTAGAAGCGATGGTTATGATTTGTGTAGTTGAATTAAACACAAAGGGTATTAATTTCAAGTAAATAGTCGGATATGGAAATTAGAAGACCTAAACATGAAAAGTAGTAATTGATATTATCGTATAGATCTAGTAAATATACTATCACCAGAATTAAAAAAGAAAAAAAAAAAGAGAGAGGTGGTGTGGGTGTGTTCATGTTGGGAAGCAGCCGCAAAACACAAAAGTCTTGTTTGACTTTTGTGCATGGGAGTTTGAATGACAAGGAGCAGCTTCGTTCGACTTCAATTTCGCAGACACCATCATCTCTTTTTTGCTAAGTGACAGATAAGAATTTTTTTACTTTCGTCAGTTCTAACCGAACATACATAATATCCCTGTATTTCAATCGAATAAAAAATCTCCTGCGTACTTCCCTCAATCTAACCCATCGTTCATTCGTTCCCTAGCTTTGATATCAATATTATTATTTTTTTAAACTTATGACATCCACCAACACCACGCAAAATAACCTCGACTCATCATGTGGGGAGTCAACAAATATGTAATACATCTATTTTCCTTTCTATTTTATTTGTTAGATGGGTGGATATGTATGTATGTATAATAATGTATGTATATACATACACATTAGCTGTTAGATAATGAACATGATGATGATGATCGATAGATTAGACATTTTGTTGCTATGTTTTTTAACAGAGGAGAGTTGGATTTGAATATTAGGGATTGTGTTTTGTATGGTTTTGTTGTTATTTAACAGAGGAGAGTTAGATTAGACATTTTTCAATGTTCTTACTATAAATATATATATATATGATATTTAATTAAAAATATTAGTTGAAATTATAAACAAGTATTTTATTAATAGGAATTTAGAAGTGAGCGTGAGTATGTAAAATTTTTTTTTTGATCAAATAGCTTAAAAAACATCAAGCTTTTGAAGAAAAAAGTTATTTTCTCTAATAGTATAAAGCTATTCAAAAACATTTTCTTTGAAAAAAAATAATTTTCATCAACTTACCATTGTAGTTGCTCTTAGAAGAGGGGTAAAAGGACCAAAATGCCTCTATGTGCAATGCACGTGAAAAGTTTAAACGTTTAAAAGGAACGGATGTTAGTATCAGGGGCCGCAAATAACGGATTTGGAAAACCAAAAGATGATTAGCAGCGAAAAAAGAAACATATGGGGTAAAATGATAATACAAAGATGCCTTATTGAACTAAAAAAAAAAGATAGCTCCCAATGTCATTTTTCACAGGTGTATGAGAGAGGTAGAAGTGTAGACAACCTTATCCTTACTAAAAGCAGAAAGACTGTTTTCAGGTTCCACTAAAGGTAGATTAGAACCTCCACGACGCTCCATCCTTGCTGGGCATAAGGGTCGAACCTATGACTTTTTTTTCCACAAAAAGATGAGTTAATAGCTAATAGTTAGGAGTTTGCATTCGAGACACCAAAGTGATGTTCAATTGGGGAGTATACAGAGCTCGAATCACGCATGCTTCAAATACAAAAGCAGATCTCTTGAAAACCTCCCATAATAAATATGTAGCGATAAACTCTAAAATTCCATAATCTAATGACTCAATTAACTATCTAATTTTGTTTTTGGAATACTCCAAAACTTGAGATTTAAGACAAAGCTTTTCTCATAATAATTTTGGAAATATGAATAACAAAAAAGTATCCTTAATCCCAAATTTACAAGTAAAATTCTAATCTATTTTTGAAAAGAAAAATCTATTTTAGTAAATTTTTCAAAAGTTTCCAAAATTAGTTAGATATTTTCGGAGAAGATACATACAAAACATTCTCATATATATCAACAGAAAAAAGAATTTATCACCCCAATCGTCGCTAGTTACAAACCAAATTTGCTGACCCGAATTTTCCAACCAAGCACACACACACATACAATCAATCTCTTTCTTTTATGGGTGGTGGGGTAGCGATGAGAGCGGCGGCAAAGGCTGCCGGAATGGGTGTATTCACCTCTCGTTTCCGCGGCGGAGATAACCCAGTTGTGTCCGTCGCACGGCGGACCGCCCTTTCTTCTGTCGCAAACTCAGGGGAAGATATAAAATTGGTGATTAATAGTAAGAATGACGTGGAAAGTGTTGAAAAGCCTCTGATTGATGATTGGGAATTTGCTGGAGAAGAAGATGAACTTTTTATGGACCCTGGTGAACCTAGTCTTCCTAGGCTTGTGTTTGGCGGCGTACCCACAATTCAAGAAGCTACCCAGGCTACTGATGATCTTAAATTTGCTCTTCAACAGTATGATTTATATATTTATTGATTTTTGTGTTTTTTGATTGATTTTGATATGACCCTTTTTAGGATTTTTGTTGTTTTCTTGAAAAGTATGAATCTTTTTTATGATTTTTGTGTTTTTGATTGATTTTTTTATGACCCTTTAAAAATTTTTGTTGTTCTTTTTGAAAAGTATGAATCTTTTTATGATTTCTGTGTTTTTTGATTGATAGTGTTATGACCCTTTTACGACAAACTTCTTTTTTTATTTTGTAACTATAGTAGTTCTTTGGATTTTGTTAACCATACACATGTGTAAGTAAAAGCGTTGTTCCGTTAATGAATAAAAGATTCAAGCATTCGTACAATACTTTTGTACTTATCTTCACATATTAACTATATAAGGGCTATGATTACCAAGATTCTAATCTTTTTTAGGTTAGGATTATAGTTAGGGTCCATATAAGTGTTTGATATGTAACAAACTGTAATTGAGTTTATCTTGTTTATTATTGGTTAATTTGCTAAGTCGGTTTGCTTGAAAGGTTGATCTTTTTGTGTGTGTTTGATAATCCTATGACTAATTGATGCGTTTTTTACAAATAACTATAATTGTTAACACACAGTTACAGAAGGCTTAGATTATTAGTGTTCATATAAGTGTTCTATTGTAAAGAAGGTTGACCGAGTTGATCATGTTTAGTAATGACCGGTTTTGATCCGATCCCAGTTCTCTGTATGCATTTCAAGTTATCGTGTTTAAGTGAAAGTTTGATTTAGACAGAATTTGAAACGGGTTCTCATTGATTATTTAGGTTTCCATTCCTTGAGTACTGAGTACATACTGCTATAATGTTGATTTTTAAATGTAATAAAAGATACTCATGATTTTTAACTGATTTCAAATGGTTTCTTGACATAGAAATTGAATCTGAAAGACACTGTATTATGGCAGGAATATTAGATCTATGCTAATACTTTGAGAAATTTGATAATACACGCGTAATCGTATTAATTTAGCCTATGTTCAAGATATGCGAACAGTTGATATTCTAAGGATGCATTGGACGTCCACTGTTTTTTATTGATCACTGCATCTTTTTTATGTTATTTGTCGGTTTATTGTGCACTTTGAAATCAACTGATCTGGTGCCCATATGTTTGTTGTTTAAGGACTTATCTGTCTACAAATGCCACTGATGGACAACAGTCATCGGATTCTGAGAATGTGGTTGTTGGGCCTGATGTTGCTAGCCAAAATGTGGTACCCCGCTCGCCTACAAATCATGCAATGCAAGCGTTTAGGCTTTTTAACGATAGTCCTAGTGCTCGGGTATGTTTTTGATTTTTGCTTTCTCTTGGGATTTTGGGTACAGTAAGTGAACCCATATGTGAATTTATTGGTCGACTATGTTCATGTCTGCAGACTTTGGTCGTTTTGACATGTAAATAAATTTACATGTCGCAAGAAATTTTCTAACACATTGCCCAGTCTACCCAACCAGTCGCACCTTTGATAGATATTTTAATATATTTGCTTTAACTAGCTGGTAAACTTGAATTAGTAACATTTGGTGTTCTGGTTATTACCCTATTAGACTGTTGTTGCTTCAATTGCTTCGGATCCAAATGTCTGGAATGCAGTTCTGCAAAATGCCGATCTTGTGGATTATTTGCAAGCCCAGAGGACAGGTTAGAACTATTTAACTTTGATGACCCTATTCTTCTTCTCTTCTTATGTTATCTCGATACCTGATCGGTTGATCATATGTATATGTAGAGGTTGTTTTACCAGAAACGGACCCACATGTAGGAGTTGTTTTACCAGAAACGGACCCAATGGTGAATCATTCGTCTGATGAGAGTTCAGGGACTGGTGATTCTAAATCTGGACCAGGAAAAGGTTTCATGGAGTATGTGGTGGACGTTAAGCAGAAGATCTCTGTTACAGTGGTTGGCATGATGAACAGCTTATCAGATACCTTCCAGTCTTTTTTTGGTGGTTTAGGTAAAGATGAATTTACTGTGAATCACGATGGAACTGCTGCAATATCTGCGGAGAAAGCCGTGATTGGAGCAAGCTTAATGGGATTGGCGATAATGGTGATTTCCGTGGTGGTTCTTAAGCGCCCAGCTCTTTAATTTGTCGAAAATGCTGGGAGCCGTTTTAGCTATTGAATGCACCTATACAGTTTGCTTTAATCTTGTAATGACATTTGATCTTTCTTTGCTTTACGTTCATATGTTATGGAATTCAACTTAACAAGTTAATTTCTTGACTAATACATAAAGTTTTGAATATTGGTAGTTGGCTGGTGTACATTATCTCACATTCACATCCATAAATTTTCATTTTTGTAACCAATGGAAGAGGTGGTCTAGGTAAAATGGTGAAAAATGGTTTGCACATTAGTGTTCTCCAGACTCCAGTTCTGGTTGTTCAATGTTGTGGGCAAGTGTTTGGGGAGGTTTTATGCGAGGCCAAAATCATTTTTTTTTAACACTTTATATCAAGTTATGCTAGCTCTAGCTCAACTAGAGCTTGTCATAGCCAAACTTTGTCTAGTTGAGTACGTTTATATTCTTCTTGCCTGAGCTTGAGCTCAACTTGGCTTGAGTTTCTTTAGGAGGTTTATAACCAAAAGTGCATCAGGCTGTTTGCGATTTTATGGTTAACTTGCGGTTAACTTGCTATCAAGCTATTTGGCTGAATTACGTTATTTGTGCTCATATGGATAAAACACACATGCTTGATAGTATGGTGTATAATAGATATCAGCCAGAATAGAGTTATTTGTGCTCATACAGATAAAATTACATGCTTAATAGCATCTTTTCTTACATATACAAGCTCATATCTTTCTAGCGGAGCCTGCAAACGATTTCTGCTTCCTGAAGGCTTGTGTAGCTAGCTAAGTCATGGTGTTTGGGTTCAACCAAAGGTAGTTGGCTCAAGAATGATTTTCTATGTGAGTTTTAACTTATTTGACCTGTTTGCTGCTTAGCTATATTCAGTTTTTGATCTCAACAGTTTTGACTTCTTAGATACAAAGTGTGAATCGAATCAGTCCATTAGTAAGCGAGCTGAGTTATCAGTCTCATTCATGTCAAACAATTACAAGTGCCGTACGACTTTACAAGTCAGATAAGCCGCCTAGGGGACGGAATTCATTTTTTCTTCATGTACACTTCTATCTTTCTCCTCTTCCCCCCACCCCCCACCCCCAATATATTGTTTCTGTAACGTTATACGTATAATGGTATGATACTGCATATTGATGATTATTTTCTATATTGTTAATGAGCTTATATTACTCTCCAATTTCAGAACACCTTTGAACCAGTTGACAGAAGACTTTGGGATCCTTGTCAGATTATTTTTGTAGTCCACGTAATACAGACCAAAGCGGACAGTATACCCGTAGTTCCATTCCCAGTTGTCGAGTAGTGACCACACGAAATAACCACGCACGTCACAGCCATCTTCCCTGCATAATCAGGTTTTTAGTTAGCACTCATTAGATTATTAGATTTACAAATGGTTCTATTAGACAATATAAATCCGGGCACCTAATAGCAGCTGATAAATTCGACAAATAGTCCCTGTGATAATTTATCCTCTTTTCATCCAGCAATGCTTCGTCTAACTTTATACTAGATTTGTTTGGGTCATCCATACCTGCATGATATGGAGGACATATATGCATGTATTGTCATCAATAGGTTCAGTTTAAGACTACAAAAGGCAAAATGGGCTAATCAAAACGGGCTGGGTTGATTACCCTAAGCTTGTACTGACCATTCATGACTCCTTAGTAAATGAGTCAAAATGGCTACCCCAACTTAAGAGTTTCTTGAATGACTTACCATTTTCGGTGATGATAACTGGTGGGTTCCCATATTTTTCTTTAATGTATACTGCTAACTTTCTTAATCCCCATGGTACAATGCGTAGCCAACTAGAAGCAGCCTGCAAGTGATGATGGACACATGGAGTGGATCATTAGCTTTCAAGTATTATTTCTCCATCAATATTCTATATATAAGATGCTGACTTACCGTTTCTCCAATGGATTCCCCATTTCTGGAAGCTGTAACATACAAGAACAATTATCAAACAGTAAAAAGTCGTCCTTTAACCAAAGTTCATTTTCTAATTGAAAAATAAATTCCAACTTTCAGGTTTCTGGCCAAGTTTTTGTTTGCAAGACAAATCTGTTACCCATATATATGTAGGTGGTGGAATGGGGCAGTTTGTGTCACGAATCAAAACGGGGCATTTTATCAGTGCAGGTAAGAACGGGTTGGGTCAGATTCACCTAGCAAATCACTTTTTCCCTTTTTTTAAACAACTGATGAGTTGATTAATGATTACAAGACAACTCTAAAGATTTGAATAACAATGAGTTAGGCAGTGTGTGCATTATATAGACTTCATGCAACTTTCACGTCTCAACGCCTTTGACAACAGATAACCTTGGCCCATTTGACTCATTTCCTCTTTTAGCTAATATATAATTTGACATGTTTGAAATAGAATATAACCGAAACCGGACACATTTTGTAAGTAGATGGCTCGAAATTGACACTTCTACATGTTTTATAAGAACTTATGATTTGGTGATAAATCTTTACTGGAGTATCTTACTAGAGGTAATAACAGCAGGATCACTGGAAGCATCGCGCATTATGAATTTTCGGATACCAGTCTTGTCATTTTTGGCATACAAGGAAGTATAATGGTTGATGCCAACAAAGTCCAAGGTGCCCATGAAAAATTCTGAAATCTCGGGGGTGATCTCTGGTAGTCGATCACTTACTAACGTTCGCATTGAAAGAGGATAGTTTCCGAGCAAAAGAGGATCAAGAAACCTGATTCACTTTAATCTGCGTTACACAGTGAAACTGGATTTACCAGCAAAATAACAATTTTACCATATTCATGAAACATTGTTATGGTAAAAGTATTACCAGCCAAGTCCAAAATCCATTGCTCGAGTGGCAGCCTCTTGATCCTCATCAGAATCGGAGTAAGGCTCATACCATTTGATATCTAATGATATCCCGATTAACCCTCCTTGTTTTTCCTGGAGAATGAACAAAGCAATTGGGAATTTCATTAGACTGGCGTACAAGCACACTACAAGTATAATGGTGGGTCGGGTTAGATAATGTGTCACAAGGAATTTGGGTTAACAATGGGCACTTTTCAATATGGTCTAAAATGGATCATCTCAGGTGAGGGTCAAAGTTAACACTTCTTAACCACGTCAGAATAGGTCGTGTTGGGTTGGTATCCAACTTGATTAAATAGTCAAATGTAGAAGGTTATAAAAAGTCAGATTAACAGTTTCAGCACCTTTCAACCTGTGACTTGCTCAACCCGTTTGACCTGTTCTAATTCTAGCCAAGTTCAATCAATCGCTTTTGAAGTAAATTGGTTTAAATGCCCACCCCTGATGAAAAAAGATTGCTTCTTTTTTGCTTTCCGGGGAGGGGG
>JANDBE010000028.1:30696140-30709438 GCA_024320915.1 Erigeron philadelphicus
TTTTGTTAGTAGTTTTTGTGTATCGGTTGATGATTTCAGTGTCACATTAGTAATGTATGTACTCGATCGAGTAGCTTTGGTTCGAGAATTAGGCTATGTATCAATAGTTTTTATGCTTTAGGATTGAAAATTACCGAATATAGTTAGATTTAATGATTTTGTAATGGAATTTTGTATTATATTTTACTAGTTTTGATTTTCATGCTTGGATCCAAGAATCCCGTTTAATGTTTAATGCAGAACTTACACTTCTGTATCCACTTGGTAGTTTAGACCTTAGTATAATGATTTGAAGGTTATGTATTTTGTGTACTTTGTCGATTGTTTGGTCGTGCTTTGTTAATAGAATTTTGCATTGTATAAGTAGTTTTGGTATGTCGATCGAAGGTTGCGGTATTGAATCTGTAGTTTTGTTGTTTTGATATAAAATTATGTATTACATAAGTGACGGATTTTTTTTTTGATAGATATAAATGGTGATGCTCTCCATGCGAGTCTCGGATTGCCGCCAGCAATAAATGTTAAAACCGCAAAACTCGGGAAATTAGAGATTATAGTATGTAGCTTCTTGTTCAATTCATATATTGCTATTGGTATTGTAAATAAATGTCTGCTATTACATACATACATGCATATATCTAATCTGATTTGAAATGGCTGTGTTTGTAAGCTTCCTTATTTGAGCAATGTACAAGTTGAGCCAATTGTTGTGCAAATTGATAAGCTTGATTTGGTTTTGGAGGAAAATGATGATTTGGATGCATATAAGAGTACAGACAGGTACCTCTTAGTTTCATATGATTATAGATCTTGGTAATGAGTATATTATCTGAATAACCCCTTCCATATTCCTAAATCTAATTACTATTCTCTTGTATAATCTTGAAGTGCACAAATGCCATCCAGTCCTTCAAAAGGCAGTGGATATGGATTTGCGGACAAGGTTAGTCTCTCCAAGTGGTGTAGTTTTCGGATTCTTGTCATTTCTTTCGTTTATAGATTGTTCTTAATGTAAAGTTGTAGCTGTATATATGAAAACATATAAAGCAGTGCTTACTTGCGTGGAAGAGATTATCTCTTCTGTTCCTGATATGAACAAACCAACTTTAGTGGATAGTTTGTCGAATCAATGGAGCAATTATATCATGTGAACTGTGACCTACTTTTGAAAGTCTATGATTATTAATTGCAGCAATTGATGGAATAGCATATAGGAAGTAAGTGACCTTAAGTACATATAAATGATCTTCTAGTAAACATGAACCTGCTCTACAATTTTCTTGAAGCTTACTTGTTTAACTTCCTACAAACTTAAAAGTGGTTGACTTTTAAATATATGGGTGGTTGGTTTGGAAAGGTAATTCTTGCAGTGGTAGGAAGCTATTTTTTTAGCTGTTATTGAACTGTAGGTACTTCCTTAATGCAATATTAAAGGGAATCATTGTCTATGAGCTTTAGGAGTCTTTTATCTTTTGCATCCACACAAAAACTTTTTACTGAGCAGCCACGGTTCATCAGTTTTGGACTTTTGATGAGTGTGGTAAGTGGGGTACTATCTTACAAGGTCCTGGGCTCTCGTAATTGTATTCTTTAAACAGTTAACCCATAGGGTTGGGTATTATTATTCTTGTTTAAAAATTTATTCAAGAGTTTTAAGGATTCCAGGGCTGATTATATTACTTCATCAGATTGCAGACGGGATGACACTGGAAGTACGGACTGTCAATCTTTTATTGGAGACACATGGGGGTGCTCGACATCGAGGAGGAGCAACTTGGTACATTTCTGATCCGAGCTTCACTCTGTCTAATATGCCTCTATGTTGACTCACCTTGTTCATAATCTTTAATGGGCTCTTGCATCATTATAATATGGCCAGAGAAGGAAAAGAGAGGGGAGGTTCAGTTGATGCTTATTGATTAATCGTGGTTTTAGGTGTAACTACACTTCTATAACCTCCCCTGAATAATGACTGTGAGGTGCTCTTAGAATTCTTGATATCGGGAGAGCTTAGTTTGTACCATTTCCAGTTACAGTGTTAACAAGAATAAAAAGTGTTTGACTGTTTGTGTGGATTTTTCATTAACTGGTAACTGGTAAGGGTAGGCTAAAAACAGAATCCGATAGAAGTTATTACTAAGCAGACCTCTCTAACCTCTAGAACTTTAGGACATGAGTAGCAGCCTTTTATTCCTAACATGAGACTGATTTATTGCTACATTCCACTTGTTGGTATCTTTCTTCATTCAGTCTTGGGTGAGTTCAGTTTTTCCTGACGACCTTTTATGGGCACGTAATTATGTCATTTGTGTACACTAGTGTTGGTGTTCACTAATTATCTGTTGGTGTTCACTAATTAGCCTCGTGAAATTGTGCTGGCTACTATTTGGCTTCTGAGATCATGCTATTGTATAATGTAGAATTATGTCCACATTGACCATGCGGTCTCTCTTTTGTTAGTGTGTTTGTTGTTATTGCTCAAAGCCTAAACTTTGTCACATGTTTTCTTTTTGCCAACCAGGGCATCACCAATGGCATCTATTACCATACGCAACCTCTTGCTATATACCACAAATGAGAACTGGCAGGTTGTCTTATAAGTTTGCACTCAGTTTAGTGATTTTTTTCTTTATACCTGGGTTAATTGCTATATCAGATTGCTAATTGGAAGTTTTTAGCAGGTGGTAAACCTTAAAGAAGCGAGGGACTTTTCAAATGACAAGAAGTTCATCTATGTTTTTAAAGTAATTTTTTAAATCTCTTTGGAACTTGTTTTTGTTGTTGATATCTTTGGTCATGTAAAATTTTCCACTTGTTACATAACGGGGTGTTAATCTGGTATATTACTGGTGATACAAAAGCTTAATTTTTTTGTTACATGTCGGATCACTTGATGTTCACTTATAATACTTATTCTTTTGGTCACCAGAAACTTGAATGGGAGCATCTATCCATCGACCTCTTGCCTCACCCTGATATGTTTGCAGCGTTTTCTGAAGGTGCATTTAAGGACGACGATGGTGCAAAGCGAGTATTCTTTGGCGGGGAGCGGTTCCTAGAAGGAATTTCCGGAGAAGCTTATGTAATACATGCTTAATTCTCTTGATTGATAATCTGTGAACTTTTGGTGTAGCTAATGATGTTCTTGTACTGTGAATGATTATATGAATTGCATGCGACTACCTTTTGTTTCTATAACAGATTACGATACAAAGGACAGAGCTTAATAGTCCGCTAGGCTTGGAACTCCAGCTACATATTACTGAAGCTGTGTGCCCAGCTTTGAGTGAGCCAGGTGAGTAGACATTTTCGTGTCCGTGCTTTGTTGCTAATCCATTACCATGTTTCTTTAACTTTCTTGTATTACAATGATATAACATGAGCAGGACTGCGAGCTCTTCTTCGTTTTTTTACGGGATTGTATGTCTGTCTAAATAGAGGAGATTTGAATCCAAATGCTCAAGAGGTTCGGCTTCTTTTGTGTTGTTATTACTTAGTGTGGAATTTGTTTAGTACACTATTACCTGTCCAGGCCATTAACGAGTCCCTCATCTGGCAGCGATCAGCAGAAGCTGCAGGGCGTACACTGGTCTCCATTATGGTGGACCATATATTTTTTTGCATCAAGGATACTGGTTGGTTACTTGTAGTTTCAATGTCCCTTCTTTATTGATATATTTATATTGGAATGGTGTTGTTTTCAGATATCCACTAGATGTATATAGACTATAGTACCTTCAGTTCAAATAAAAAGATGTTCTTATTAATCAATAGTTGCTAATGATTCTAATTAACTTGCAGATTTCCAGTTAGACCTTTTGGTGCAGTCACTTCTCTTTTCCCGGGTAACTTCTTTTGATATGAAATAAATAGTGTTTATTGCCTCCTGCCCTCTTTCACAAACTTTCTCGCAATCCAGATAGTTGGCTTGTATAAGTGGGGTGCGGGGATAAATTTATCTCCTGATTCACATTGCATATTCAATTTGCTCTTGCAGGCAAGTATTTCTGATGGAGAGATAACTAAATGCTTAACTCGGGTGATGATCGGTGGACTATTTCTGCGGTATACTGCATGCACTTATGTCCTTTACATTTTTTAATTACATTTTCTTACTGTTTTATATACATGTATCATGAAGCATTCGCGATTCTTTTGGATGCTGTGCAATGCAGCATTTGCATATTTGCAGTTTTGCACTAGAGGCGACAAAAATGGGCGAGTCGGGCATGTGTAGTTTTTTGGTATGCTTTGGGTCGACCTGAAACACTTGTAACTTTCATTCTTACTAGTAGGATGTTACATGATTTACAAAAAAACTCCAGGAGATTTCTAACCCGTTTCCCACTTTCTTATATTAGGAATATTTTTCTTTACCCTTTTTGACCTGGTCGCGATAAAAACATAACCGAAGTTGGCCCATCTATAAGTGAATTGGTCGAAGTTGCCCCCTCCGATTTGCACCTCACACTTGTTGGTCCAGAATTTTTCTATTTTAATATCCCTGAAGCTGTTTGAATTGCAGACTAACTAGAAGTGAGTGAGAAAATTATTAGGATAATTTAAACTAATTTTTGTCTGAGCTATTACTCAATTTGTAGAAATGGGCATGTTAGCTGAAAAGCACTCTATTTAAGAAGTATAGCTAAGACATTTTTCTGTCATGGACTTTTGGAGATTTTTTAAGTATTAACAATTACTAGGCTATTGGAATAATACATTCGTTGTTTGCAATATGAGTGATAGTGATTGAATGATATTGGCATCATTTTATAAGTTGAAGAAAAATGGCATTCCATGCTTACAACCACCCTTTCAATAAATACTTAAATCCATAGATTTATTCAAATCAGTTTTTCTTAAGAAAACTTAAGAATTAAAATGTTGTGTCACAAGCTTGTCATTGATTAATTAACTATATTGTTCATAGTTACCAGAGTTGCCCATTTGTTCACGGTTCATCGTAGGCCAAACTATACAATATTATTATTTATAGAGTACGTCATACCAAACTATACAATACATCGTAGGCCCCCATGACCGGATTCATGGCACCTCACGAACCACAATGCTGACCCGTGTCTCCGTAGCGAAGAGAGCCCTGAATCTTGTAATTATGATTATGTTTAGTGGTCACTTGTCACCTTTACATTTAAGATTGATCTTCTATATATTGTATTTTAAAGTAGTGGGCAACAAGTTATAGGATTGTGTTGAGTATTGAAACTTGGAAGTTGTGGGAGTATGTAATATACTTTTTTTTTTAACTTTTGTTTTCCTATTGTTGGCAAAACTACTATCTAATGAAATTTTATATGATAAATTTCAGGGATACTTCCTCTCGTCCACCATGCGCTTTAGTGCAACCGTCAATGCAGGATGCCGCAGATGAACCACTGCAAATTCCAGATTTTGGTATTATCTGATGTGAAATATGTTGACTGTTTAATTTGCATATTGCTCATAGCTTGTTGAAGACTGAATTTCCTTATTTCTTATTTGACCAGGAAAGAACTTCTGTCCTCCAATATACCCGTTAGGGGATCAGCAGTGGAAACTAAGTGAACGCGCCCCACTCATGTCTCTCCATTGTCTTCAGTTTATGCCTTCACCTAACCCACCATCCTTCTCTTCACAAACTGTCGTTGACTGCCAGCCTCTTATGGTAGTGCATGTTATTATGTTACATAAAAACTAGAGGTGGCAGTTTACTTGTGAATGGGTCAATTTGGATTAGGTATATCTCAATCAGGTCAGAAGAGAAAATGAACGGACTGGAGTCCCCCAAAGTGATTATTTTTTGCTACAACCTACCAAATCTCTTCATTTAAGATTTCAACTATTATCGTAATAATATAGTTTTTGGTCATATTTAAATCAATAGTTAATTAAAGAAGCTTTGAAAATTGTTCAAAAGAGTGTTTATGGGTCAGCTAAATTCTCTTTGGCTTGTCTAATGGAAACCTGTTTCAACCTGGACCCACTTTATATCTTTACACAATCTGCTGACCCTCCCATCTTGTCATTTCTGACAAAAATTTAAACATAGGTTTGACTTTACCATCTCATGCTGAAGTATCATTGCTCATTTTCAGATATATCTTCAAGAAGAGTCGTGCCTAAGAATTTCATCCTTACTAGCTGATGGAATCGTGGTTAATTCTGGTGATATTTTACCAGATTTTTCAGTCAACTCCCTTGAAGTAAAAGTCAAAGGATTAGATATCACTGTTCCACTAGAAAATCAAAATGACAGCTCCTTTGGTGGAGCAAGGCTTCATATTGAGAACCTATTCTTTCATGATTCACCTTTCCTGAAGCTTAGACTGCTCAATCTTGACAAGGATCCTGCATGCTTCTGCCTCTGGAAGGGTCAACCAATTGATGCCAGCCAAAAAAAGTGGACAAGTGGAGCTTCTTTATTCGATATGTCTCTAGAAACTTGTGGTAGCTTGAAAGGAGTAAATGGGTCCCGTTCACAATCTTCAAAGTTGTGGAAATGTGTCGAGGTAAAAGGTGTTTGTATTCAGGTTGCAATGGTAACAGCAGATGGAAGCCCTTTGATAGACGTCCCTCCTCCAGGAGGAGTTGTTAGAGTTGGAGTTGCTTGTGAACAATATCTCTCCAACACTTCTGTTGAGCAACTTTTTTTTGTATTAGATTTATATACGTATTTTGATACAGTCAGGGAAAAATTGGCCGTGGTTGGAAGTAGTAAACAGAAGAAGGCGGTGAAGCATGAACTTTCTAATGGAAGCTTGATCGAAAAGGCTCCTGGTGATACTGCTGTTAGTTTAGCAGTTAAGGACCTCAAACTAACATTTTTAGAATCTTCCTTGGTGGATATTCAGGAAATGCCTCTAGTTCAGTTTGGAGGAGATGATCTATTATTGGAAGTTACTCATAGAACCTTGGGTGGTGCCATGGCCATTTCATCAACTTTAAGGTGGGACAGTGTTCAGGTTGACTGTGCCGAAAGTGAGATAGCCCCAGTACATTCGAGCAGTTTGGTGTCAAATGCTACTGAAGATTTTCTTCCTGCTCTAAATGGCTGTCCTAAACTGAGAGCTGTCTTTTGGGTGCAAAATGACACAAATATGCCGTTTTTGAATTTAAGCATGGTGCATGTTATTCCTTATAATGCACGAGATACCGAGTGTCATACGTTAAGTGTGTCGGCTTGTATCGCCGGTGTACGTCTCGCAGGAGGCATGAATTATGCCGAAGCTCTCCTCCACCGCTTTGGAATTTTAGGACCAGATGGTGGGCCAGGGGATGGGCTCTCCAAGGGTTTGGAACATCTATCCGTAGGCCCTTTGTCGAAACTTTTCAAAGCATCACCTTTGCTTGTTGAGGCCAGGGAGAGTAAAAGTAAGTTATCTACTCTGTGATGGTTTACTTATTCCATAGCATCATTTATGAAAGGATCGGTTTGGATTATAGTTTATCTCTAAAGGGCCAAGTAGTTTTTTTTGCTAACAGCCAAATGGGTTGAAAGTCATCTAAAGTGTGGTACTTGTAGTATTTTAGAAGTTTATATTAGCTATGTTATAATAGTATTGTTATCTTGGTTACATATATACTGAAACTTTTTTTTTTTACCCCCCAAAATAAACAGAGTATTGTTATCACATTTAACACATCCTCTTTTTTTAGAAGATAACAAACAAAAAAAGGATGTGGGTCAGCCTATTTATATCACTAAAAGCAACCTTTTTTGACCTGTTGACACTTTAGCTAGCTCCATCTATTTTGGCTGTGAGTGAAGCTATCTACACTCTTATTGACACTATATGCCCCTTTTTTTACTTCAGGTGAAAGCATAGAGGAGAATCATAGTGGACATATGCACTTGGGTGCACCTGATGATGTGGATATATCTCTAGAATTGAAGGACTGGTTATTTGCATTGGAGGGTGCAGAGATGGCAGAAAGGGCATGGCTCTACAGTTCTGAGGATATATACAGAGAAGAGAGGTGCTGGCACACAACTTTTGACAGTTTTAAAGTTAAGGCAAACAGCAGCAAAAGACACTTGGTTGATGGCAAAAAGAGTTTATCTGGAGCACTCAAGTATCCTGTAGAATCAGTGACGGTGGGTATTACTTCATTATTATAATATAGTTTGGTTTACTCATGGATATTATCATATTATATCGTGAAAAAGATCTTATGCATGCTTAAAGTCGTTAAACTACACGTCTACACATATGAATATTCACTTTGGTCTTATGAATTACCATCTAAATGTCCGAATATCTTTCTACTTGTACCCCGTACTATTATTCATCATTCCATGTACTTGCCATACTGATCAGATGTAGATGTGGTAATATAGGCTGGAAGGTTATTGGTCAAAATTGGTACTTTTGATACGGCTCCGACTTAAGCAATTTTTGTCAGAGTTAATAGATGACTTGAGTCGACCCATTTACAAGTAAATACATTGAAATTCCCCCCTCTATAGAAATGTAAATAACAGCTATAAAATATTGAGACAACTCCGGTAGTTTCTGAATGCTCTATATTGTATGGTAGGTGAAAAACTCAATGAACTTTTATGTCCTTGTAGGTCGGTGTTGAAGGATTAAAGACATTGAAACCCCAGCAGCAGAAAGTAGCACAACAAAATGGGCACAAACAAACTGTTGAGTCACATGGTGGGGTAGATCTTGAAGCTGTCATAGTTTTAAATGAAGATGATGGTGTCAATGGGATGATCAATTGGGTGGTGGAAAGCTTAAAGTTTTCTGTAAAACATCCGGTATTACATCTAACTTGTGTTCGTGGCTTTATTAGAGGTGGCAGTTTCAACCCATTTGATTATGAACCAGTAAATTTTGGTTGATTTTTATATCATACATGCCATATAATCATTTTAGCTAAAAGGGGAATGCAATCTCTTGATCCATCCATTTTTCCATCTAGCATTAATTACTTCAATGCCATTCAGTTTTATGGTGTGTATACTGATTGGTGCCCTGTAGGTTGAGGCAATTGTAACCAAGGATGAGCTGCAACATGTTGCTCAATTATGCAAGTCAGAAGTTGATTCCATGGGGAGAATAACTGCTGGGGCTTTGCGTGTGTTAAAATTAGAAGGATCAGTTGGTCAGACAACAATGGATCAGCTGAGCAGTCTTGGTAAGTATTTCTTTCTTTTCCACATAGGTAATATAGACCAGCTATGATGTAAATTCGCCAAGTGTCCCTGCAATGATGAGTTTGTAGTAGAGTTTGGCAATTTTAACCTAGGCTGTGGAACATGCAACTCAAAATTTGATATTCGCAGGAAGTGAAGGGTTTGAAAAGATCTTCTCACCAGTTAACCATCGCAGAGATAGTAATGCTTCTGGTGGAATGAGCCCTTTTTCCCTAGGGGCTTCTGAAAACCAACTGTCCTCATCCTTTAATACAGCATTATCCTCACTCGAGGCTGCATTATTAGAATCACAAACAAATTGTGCATCCCTTGCTTCTGAGTTAAGCATGTCTGATTCTTCCAAACCACATCTTCGTAGTGTGGAACAACTCGCCCAGAAACTAGAGAGTATGCAACAATTGTTACTGAAGCTGCAGTCTCGGGTATAGTTTTTGCTTTCTACATCATATGTATGCAACTCAGTTATAATATAGTGTCTACTTACATAGTTATGCATTCTTTAATGTATATAGTTACATATAGAGTTATAGACACCAGCATATGTGCTGGTTGAAAATTTTGTAGAACAGTGATGAATTTTAATTTGTCTCGGCTCAGTTTTGGGCATAAATTGTGAATATGTGAATTTAAGGGGTTTTAGTGCAGTTTTGAGCATTTTTCAGGTTCATGTGAAAGTTACTAAAATAATTTAGTGCAAGTATGACCCAAGACGGTATACTAAAAAATTCTTGCTGGTATTATAGCCAATCAATTCAGTTGCTAAAAAGAATCCAAGGATGACCCATCATCACTAAATCAATCTATAGACTAGTTGTGGTTGATTATTACAAGATAGTAGAAGTCGATGATCTGAAACTAAAGCCATCACAGATAGAATTCACAAGGGATTACTAGTTGCTAAACTAATGTTGAAACTGAGAAAAAGATAGTTGGAACTCGAGTTAATGCCGTCTAATTTAAGGGGGATACCATTTGAGTAAGACGATAAGAGATTAAGAGGTGGCGGGATCACTATGGCAAATAAAGACTGAGGTCTCGTGTTCAAAACTTGTCAAAGGCAATTGGAGAAGCTATATGTTCCGATTAATGTGTGAGGATGACATGTCACCGAGGATGAGCTTTATGTTGAATGCGTTCTGAGTATCAAGACGGTATACGCGACAAGAGAAATCCCACCTATTTATCCTTTTTTCACATCACTTTGTGAAGCGGCATTGCTGCAAGTCCTCAATGATCTAAAACTAGGAACTAGAGTGATCTAAACTTTTTGGTAAACTTCCAGTTAGGAGTTGGCTCTTTGTAAGAACGGGTCATGGAGTTTTATAGTTGAAATATATATATTTTTTAATCAGGTAGCCCGGTAATTCTTAAGCCACTAAATTTCATTTATCTTGTTCAAAATTACATGGTAGAACTAGACTGGTTCAGACTCGCATAATGTTGAGTGCTTAATTTTGGAATTACCTTCTTAGGAATAACCCAAAAGATAAACATAACAAAAAAGGCAGCAGATACTTTTTACAAATTCGTTAGAACCATATACTGAGATTTTCACATCCTACCAATCAGACATCCGCATATGCACCTCCCATATCACCCACATGAACCATACAGATCTTTCACCAAAATCATACATGTGATCTCACTACTATAGACTTTCTTCAGTATTCAGTACTTAGACAAAACTTCCCCACAATTTCAGTTTATCGCTGCATGCGTTCATGATATATAGCCAGCAAACAAGCATTAGAATGCCTTTGAAATTCAAGATATTCAGTTCCATATAATCATATGTGTTTGTCCTACACTCCTACTTAACTTCAGCTCTATGACTGCTAAACAATAAACAAGTTGCCTCGCTACCATGAAATACAACATAAATATTGTACCCTACATTGCCCGATGAAGCACTATACAAGGTACAACATGACCCATCTCATATCAAACTACGCGGTCGCAACCGTATCCCAGCGCCAAATGGTGCCATCTTCACAGCAACTGAGTATTGTGCTGCAACATATATAACTAAAATCCATCACAGGTGTTTTCAAAAGCTTAAACCCTCATCATTAATAAGTTTTCCTTTACTAATTACTACATTTCAACAAAGTTCACTTTCTTAATTATTAGAAGGATTTTTATAAGGAAAAAAAAAAGAGATAAGATAAGTGTTGCAAGAACAGCCCATCCACTACCCAACCTATCCATTTTGCCAACTCCAGTATAAACACAAAAGTCCTGAATATGTACCTTCCATCAAACGACATTGCAGTTTGCCTGATGGGAGATTTGGACTGAACATGAGCTAACCTGACAACAACAAAGCGTGCAATCAAATCAATATGTAAGTTGAATAAACAAAACGATAACAAAGAAGATCTCAGAAAGTAATCAAACCGTGCGATGAGAGTAGGGGGGCTTGTCTGCAATTCCCATACATATATTTTCCCTTCCCTGTTACCTGAAATACATATTGCCAAGATAAACATCGTCTACAAATTTACTCAGTGGGCTTGACCAATGATCAGTGGATCTCAAAATTCTGATGTGAGATCAAGTTTCCTTAGAAATAAAAATGGCAAAATGGGTGGGTTAGATAACAGATCAATGCACAAATTTTGGTATGGGTTGAATTGTTGAAACGATCAGGCGGTTGGATCTGCCCAAAGCAAAATTTGTCCAAACTTCTGTATATGCAATTTGATTTGAACTATTAAATCACAATCATATAAAATATATCTTTCTTTTAGAAAAAGAGATCCTAGTGGTGTTGCATGCTACATAGTTCACATTGGGTGAACTTTGAACCAGTTGACATAAGTTAGCTGCTCTTTATTAATCAAATTTGACCAGTTAGAGATAAAGCATAACTTGACACAACCTGCCCAAGTGCCCATAGATAAATTGGTTGAAACTCCCACCTCTACTTGAGACATCTACATATTAGTTTGTTGACAGTTTAAAAAGAAAAAGAAAACAAAATTTCAGCCAGAGCTGTATCTGGATGACACCAACAGTAAATTTTATGTAGCAAGCAGGTTGACATACCTACAGCAGCAGCATTATAATGAAAATCACAAGAAAGCTTTATAAACCAGATGTCACACTCAGGGACAGGATATTTCTGAAGGATATCCACTGTGCCCTGAAAAGAAAGTTTATGTTACGACTTGTGAAGCACCACTGGAATTTTAATCATAGCCTCATATCTACATATACATGTATATGGTGTTATTAAGACATTTTAAAGACTAACAAACAGTATAATCAAACCTCGCCTGGAGATTGCTCTTTCATCTTTGGCTCCCATAAGATGAACTCATTGTCAACGCTCTGGAAAATTGAAATAAAATACATATTTTAATTAGAAATGTACTGCTTAGGGCTTTCTGGTAATAACTTCTTTGTTTGAATCGGAAATACTTTCGAACGTGTAAGCACTGATGATAGGTATTGTGAGCAGTTCACAAATAAATCATGGCAAAGTAAATGAAAGAACGAAATGTAGCAAGATGATAACATCATAAACATATAAAAAAGTATTCCAAGGTTATACGAACAAATAAGTGTAAGAATATCCAAACAATCAGCACTTAAACACAAATGAACATTATGTAATTATGCAAAACTTATCATCAAATGTATTTGTATATAATAAACAGTTTTGGTAGACATAAAGCATACCTTTGATATTATGAAATCACCAAGCCACCTGTTGCAGTCGACATAGTTTGTATGAATTGAAGCAATTAACACCTAAATAAGTTGAGTTCAAATAAGAATAAAAACTTGTTGCACATTTAAAAAGAAACGAAAAGAGAAGAGCCTAAGAATTATATACTAACCGGAAACTGCACATATTTTGTAGGAAATTGTGAAGGAAGTCCCTCCCATGTAAAAGATTTCTCTACATATGTCCAAAACTCTGCAAGAAGTTCAATTGTATTAGCAAAGGGTGACTAACCACTATACTCCTCCATTGTATATTATAAAAGGGATAATGACCTGCGGATGTAGTGAACTATGACAAAATGTCTATGTTATGTATTGATCTAATATGGGGTCTATGTTATGTAACGAACTTACCAAAACTGTCTAAGTGATGTACCTGACCAATCAAAAACTTACACGTGGC
>JANDBE010000028.1:30714482-30730585 GCA_024320915.1 Erigeron philadelphicus
GCTCCTTTGTGCTTTGATTTTTACGTGGATCAAGAAAAGGTTAAGGAATTCCTTTTTTATTATTATTTTTTCCTCTTCCCCTGTGTATATATACAACTATTCCCTACCCTACATGCCACATGATGTCGCCCTCCCTCCCTTCCTTCCCACATGACGCAAGTCGCCCCTCCCGGACAACTCTTTTTCAATGAAAGTGACAAAGATACATAATGCAAGGTACGAAATGCAATAAAAACACCATTTCGTGACGACGCAACTTATATGGCAATCAACTATAAGCTTTTTCACTACTTAAGTAAAACTAGGTGTCTAGGTCGATTCAAGTATCTACGAGTATAACATATAATGGAACATTTGAGTTTAGTATTTATTCCGCGCGCGTTATCATTTGCTGATTATATATAACTCATTTTAGAGTTCACTTTGATTCGTGTATATAATCATGCTTTGAACTTACTAATAGCTAGACTTAAAAAGAATATAATCAAATACCAAAATATATACGAGTACACAAGTTGGTCTATATATGCTAGCTGTCTTTATTCACACTAAGGAGTATATATATGACAGAAACTAGAGATACTCCTTCCTGCATGCCTTTGGTATATATAAGTGTCATTTGCATAGTTTTAATTTATTACATCAATTACAAGGAGTGGTAAGGAATCGATCGCTAAGCGTTTCAGCTGTAGGCTGTGGAACGGGGTTGGATAGATTAGGATGGAAGATAATAAAAAATATGGTATATTTCGTTATGCAGAAGGGTACGACAAGTTTCTGATGTTTTTTGGAACACTGGGAAGCATTGGAGATGGGCTGCAATTCCCTTTGATGATGTACATTCTTAGTGATGTCATCAATAAGTATGGTGACGTCCATACCAAAGTCACACTTTCTACTGTTGATAAGGTAATATTGATTGACTGTATAACTTATGGGCTTAGTGAAGTTTCAGTGTTTTACTAGTGGATCGAGATAACTATATGTATAGCAGACTAGCAGGGGCAGTGGATGTTGTTTTTGTCACACCTTTGTTCATAAAAAAAGGCACTAAAGGCGTTTAAATTTTATTAATTATTTGTTGGTGTATATTTTGAAGTAAAAGAATGATAAAAAATACCAACAGAATTAACGATAAACAAACAAGTAGCTATGAAGCTTGGCAAGTATGTTGCTTATATTGATATTTGTTTTCAGTATTCACTAAGGTTGCTTTATGCCGCAATTTTAGTTGGGGTGTCTGCTTTTGTTGGTACGTTTCGTTTTCTTGCAACTCTAGCCCAGTCCATAACTTCATTTCAACTAGTTTGGTAGCTAAACGATTTACAAGATAGCTATCGTTCATGTTTGCAGAAGGACTTTGTTGGGCACGGACTGCAGAGAGACAGACTTCCCGTATGAGACTTGAGTACCTAAAGTCAGTGCTTAAACAAGATGTTGGATTTTTTGACACCCAAGAAGCTGGTACCTCTACAACGTACCAGGTTGTTTCAACCATCACCGCTGACTCTAATGCCATTCAAGTCACCATTGGCGAAAAGGTTTTCATTTAAACTAAAAAAAACTATATATAGATAATCAGTATTCGTGGCATAATGGGCGAGCCTGGTGGTTTGGATAATGGGTCAAAGCATTGGGTTGACATTGTTTTTTCTCCACAGGTTTTATATATAGATTATCAAAAAACCTGTCTAGTTTACAAAAAAGGCTTTAGTAGGAAAGATTGCTAAGTAACTCTTAGAATAAGATGATGATTTAGTAGGTTTTATGCATTATAGTTGGAGACACATGCATGCAAATATACTAAAGCTGTCCAGTTTTGTTGTTGTATGCATCCAACTCTCAGAACCTCTTTAATATATCAACTTTCAATTCATTGTTTAACAAGTATTTTTGCAGTTGGCCTATTCGATATCTTGTACTATGTGTTAAAAAAAAACCTCACCCAAAGTCATATCTCTAGTAGACGGCTCAAATCTGCTACCTCTAAGTCAGTCAATTATTCATATTGAATTTTTGGTTTAACTGAAATTTGTTGTCTAAACTAGATACCGGATACTATTGCCTACATGTCATCCTTCTTCTTCTGCCACTTGTTTGCGTTTACACTATCATGGAGGCTTACATTCGCCGCCCTCCCATTCTCTGTAATATTCCTAGTACCAGCGATGGGATTGGGTAAGCACATGATGGATGTTGCAATGCTAATGGTTGCATCATATGATACTGCTGGTAGTATTGCAGAACAAGCAGTTTCATCCATAAGAACTGTGTATTCTTATGTTGGAGAGCAACAGACAATTGCTAAGTTTAGCAACGCGCTTCAAACAACTATGAAACTAGGAATGAAACAAGGTTTTGCTAGAGGACTAATGCTCGGAAGCATGGGGATTATATACATTAGTTGGGCATTTCAGGCTTGGATCGGATCACTTCTTGTCACTAAACATAGAGAAAAGGGTGGTGATGTTTTTGCAGCAGGATTTAACATACTCATGGGAGGATTGTAAGTTTTCCTTACTTGTCTCATAGACTATTTGTGACAGTTTTGGCTCCTTTATCTGTGAATGATTTGATTCGGGCTTATGGTTTGTTTCGGGTCAAACTGGTCAATAGCAGAAACTTTATCCATGTTGACATTTTCTACATGGCTTCAACTTGGCATGTGAAAACTGGTTAGGATATTAACTTTTACTAAAATTGATTACCTTTTAATGTAATTTGAAAAAAGTCAAAAGATTTTTAGCACATCAAGTATTTAAAGTTAAACAAGAATTTTGGAAAAAATGATTCGGGTCAACCCAAAAGCTCGAGACTTGTACAAGAACTGCCATTTTGTGCCAAGTGCCAACTCTGTTGACTGTGCAACTTTCTATAATATGATCGAAATTAAGAACTCTAGGGCTGTTTCAAACTTCCAGGAACATCCTGACTGCACTGCCCAACTTAACTGCCATTTCAGAGTCAAAAGGTGCTGCCACTCGAATCAGTGAGATGATTGACAGACAACCAGCTATAGATTCTGAAGATAAGAAAGGAAAGGCTCTATCATATGTAAGAGGGCAAATCGAGTTCAAAGGAGTCTACTTTAACTACCCATCAAGGCCCGATAGCCCGATTCTACAAGGTTTGAATCTTAGAATTCCGGCTGGTAAAAACGTTGGTCTTGTTGGAGGTAGTGGTTCAGGCAAGTCGACAATTATTTCTCTAATTCAAAGGTTTTATGATCCTATAGAGGGTGACATTCTTTTGGATGGACACAAAATAAACAAACTTCATCTTAAATGGTTGAGATCACAAATGGGTCTGGTAAATCAAGAGCCGATTCTCTTTGCAACTTCTATCAAAGAGAACATACTGTTTGGGAAAGAAGGAGCATCTTTTGACGATATTGTAGCCGCAGCTAAGGATGCAAATGCACATGACTTCATTGTTAAGTTGCCAGATGGGTATGAAACTAATGTAAGTTGCCTTCTTAACCCCCAAGTCCTAAATTTATTAATTTATAATGGGTTAAATTTCTTGGAAATGTATTCATATATAACCCGAAGTTTATGGTATGTATCAAACTTTTTAACGTTTCGATTGTGTGTATCAAATTTTCAAATATTGTTATTGTACGTATCCAGTTATATGGATGTAGCATCAGATGATCCCTTTATAAGAAAGAACATATGCATTATTTTTTCTCTTAAGCAATCCAAAGGTAAGCTAAAATAGGACACTTTAAATGGGCTGTGGCCGCCTGTGGGTCAAACAAGTTGAAAGTCTCCTAAAGTAGAAAATCGTTTAATTAAAAAAGTAAGATTATTTTTGTAGTAAAAGTAACATGCTTCTTAGTTAGACTTAGTTTTAGAAAATGGATGAAGAAAGTTTTTGCGAGCTAACCCCAACCACTATTAGAAATGACCAGCTTTTTCCACTATTCAGAAATAATAAAATAAAAAATTACCAGTTTTAATCTGTATATGTTTAGGCTGCTACCCAACCTTGCCACCTTTAATATCAGTTCATCTTCTATGGTGTGATGTTATATTACTTAAGTGTATATATAGGTTGGGCAATCTGGAATTCAACTATCTGGAGGGCAAAAACAGCGCGTTGCAATAGCCCGGGCACTGATAAGAGATCCTAAAATCTTGCTTCTTGATGAAGCAACAAGTGCGCTCGACTCAGAGTCTGAACGGGTTGTACAGAAAGCCATTGATCAGGTGTCAGTTGGGAGAACTACTATCGTTATTGCTCATCGTTTGTCAACAATTAGGAGGGCCCATCTGATATATGTTATTAAATCAGGAAAAGTAATCGAATCAGGTTCACATGATGAGCTGATGCAAATGAACAAAACTCAAGGTGATGCTGGCGAATACTTCAAAATGGTGCAATTGCAACAATCAGAAACTGAAGTTATGGACATATCTAGTACTAACAATTTCCAAAGCCCCCATAGAATGGTGGTAGCAGCCAGCCCAAGAAGTGTGAGATCAAGTGCACCGAGCACTCCATTACTGAACCCATTTAGCCCGGGTTTTTCTATGGGTACACCCTATTCGGTTCATTTTGATGCTTCTTATGGCAGTGAGTATGATGATAACTTTAATGAAAAATCTCATCCTGCTCCTTCCCTATTCCGTTTAATGAAAATGAATGCACCAGAGTGGGTATCAGCCCTATGGGGGTGTTTAGGGGCTATAGGATCTGGTGCAATACAACCTGTCAATGGATATTGTGCTGGTGCTATGATAAATGTTTATTTCCAGCATGATAAATCAACCATTGTTAAACATGCAAGAAAGTACTCATTCGTGTATTTAGGTATCGGCATTTTCAACTTCATCATTAGCGTTATCCAACATTACAACTTTTCTGTGATGGGTGAGAAGTTGACCACCAGAGTAAGAAAGAGACTACTTGAAAAGATTTTGACTTTTGAGATTGGGTGGTTTGATAAAGAAGAGAACACGAGTGCAGCCATTTGTGCCCGATTATCCTCTGACGCTAATATGGTCCGTTCACTTGTTGGAGACCGTTTATCGTTACTTACACAAGCATTTTTTGGGGCTGTTTTAGCATATGGATTAGGATTTGTACTCTCATGGAGGCTAGCACTTGTATTAATGGCTGCGCAACCACTCCTAATCGGTAGTTACTATGCTAGGAGCGTATTAATGAAAAGTCTATCTGAAAAATCTCAAAAGGCTCAACAGGAAGGAAGCCAACTCGCAAGTGAAGCCGTTATCAACCATAGAACAATAACTGCATTTTCTTCTCAAAGAAGGGTGGTAAGCCTCTTTAAGGACACATTACAAGGCCCTAAAGAGGAAAGTATTAGACAATCATATTATTCAGGAGTCGGACTTTTTAGTGCACAGTTTATGGCAACAGCTTCAACTGCTTTAGCATATTGGTATGGGGGTCGGTTATTAACACAAGGACTAATAGCTCCCGAGAGGATTTTTCAAGCATTTCTAGTATTGTTATTCACAGCATATACAATAGCTGATGCTGGGGCTATGACTAAAGATATATCAAGAGGAAGTAACGCTGTCAGTTCAGTCTTTGCAATACTTGACAAGAAAACTGAGATCGATCCTGATACTTCACATGGTCGTGATCCTGTAAAAGGGAACATTAGGGGGCGAGTGGAGTTAAGAAATGTGTTTTTTGCATATCCCTCTAGACCTGATCAGTTGGTTTTTAAAGGACTGAACCTCAAAATAAGGGAAGGAACTTCAGTGGCACTTGTGGGCCCGAGTGGGTCGGGAAAATCTACTATCATTGGGTTGATAGAAAGATTCTATGACCCGTTAAAGGGTGTGGTTTATATCGACGAACGAGACATAAAGGAGTATAAGTTAAGAGCATTGAGGTCCAATATCGCGTTAGTGAGTCAAGAGCCAACTCTTTTTGCTGGTACCATCCGTGAAAACATTGCTTACGGAAAACTAAACGCTGAGGAATCTGATATCAGGAATGCAGCAATGCTTGCTAATGCTCATGAGTTCATCAGGTATGGTCTCTGATCCATAACTATTAGTTCCATAGAAACTTTAGTTATTTAAGTTAACCACATGGCTAACCTAGTATTTCCTATGAATGACAGTGGCATGCAAGACGGATATGAAACATATTGTGGCGAAAGGGGTGTGCAACTATCGGGTGGTCAGAAACAAAGAATAGCATTGGCTCGAGCCATTCTCAAGAACCCTGCTATTTTACTGTTGGATGAAGCAACTAGTGCTCTTGATAGCGTTTCAGAAAGCCTGGTTCAAGAAGCATTGGAGAAAATGATGAATGGACGGACATGTATAATGATTGCTCACCGTCTCTCTACAATACAAAATGCTGATTCCATTTCTGTCATTAAAGATGGAAAGGTGGTGGAACAAGGGTGTCATTCTGATCTTGTATCTATTCGTGGTGGTGCATATTTGAATCTCGTGAAAATGCAGCACAACAACTCTCCTTTCCAGCATTAAGACAAGTTCGGCAGGATTTGTAATTTTACGTTTAAAAGGTTAAACAATTTCATCTAAAATAATGCAGATAAAATGAAATAAAACAGGCTGATGGTGACATGGTGTATTTGTGTAACTGTTTTATAAAAGTTTTGACAACTTTTGTCTTCTTGTATTATTTCCAACAAGAAGATATTATATTATCCAGGTTGTTTTGTTAAGAGGATCTAATGTGACACTCATAAACCTAAGTTTTTGTTCACATGTGTATCTAAACCATGATCATAAGTCATAACGCCGACAACATGTGTCGTTACCTTGTAGACATTCGTTAAAATTGATATAACACATGTTGATATCCTATAATGTGTATACAGAATAACATATCAGAGATACCTTAATATAATATACAAAATTAAAAAATAATAAAGCTCATATGGCATCATAAAGAACCATGTTATTTGCCAGTGAGTCATATTGCCATTTAGAGTAAACCAAGGGGATGAAACCAAAAATCTGTTTCTGACATTTTTCTTATATTCATAAAACAACCTGGACAATTGATGTGGAACAGATCCAAGAATTAAGACCTTTTATGAAGCGCTCAGAGATAGGAAAGCATGTTAGAAATACGCCTAACTTGAAACAATGTAACTTTTGGTTCACTTGAAGTTAAAATACGTCAACAGAATGCCCGTGACAAGATGGATGCAGTGGTTACCTGCATTTAGTTACCCTTAAACTTGACAAATTTCTAAATTTGTAGTGTTTCTGTTCAAGACGTGTGTATATGATGTATCTGTGTTTGCAACTATGAAATGGATATTTACATACCATCTAAAACTACTCGTACTCTATGTTAAACAAATTTTCACATATAATCTTTCTTATGACTTTTGAGCCTGTATAAGAGGGGCTAGTCATCCACAATATATACATCGAATCTGATCTGAACTCGTTTTAACTCGCGCTGCAACCCATTTGACCTACCTACCTTCATGTTCACTATATACGTATTGGGGCCATTATTAGCTAAGTGATCAAAATATTTATGTAATATAATATTTCTTAACTCTTCTATTAATAGCAGATAGCAGATACATAAAAATAAAAGCTGTCTTGTTTCACTGTGATTACAGAGTAATATTCACATCAAATAAGTTGGACTCTCGGATGCAACTTAACTACTTAAGTTCTTGGAAACATTAATGATGCTGTTATTTTATGCTCTTGTTCTATGTTTAATATTTTATTGTTAACGTTGACAAAAGTTCATTGATGAAACCGGTTTAGATGTGACCAAGGCGCGTTAACTATGTCAGTGAATAAATTCTACAATAAAAAGACACGGCAGTAGTACAAAAATTGACAACTTATTCCACATAATCAACAGTAAAAAAGACTTGTTTTTTGATGTTATCACTTTTTTTGGTTACAACTTTCCTTAATATATAAGTGGTTTTCTGTTTAGTTATTTCACTGTGTTGTATAGAAATAAGTAATCATCAACCATTTCAAACTCTAGTCTAGAATTGGAGTTGGGATAGGAATGGAAAATAAGAAAAAAGATGGAATTTTTAGGTACGCAAACGGGTTTGACAAGTTTTTGATGTTTTGGGGAACAATCGGAAGTATTGGAGATGGATTGCAAGTCCCTTTAACGATGTTTGTTCTAAGCGGTGTCATCAACGACTATGGAAACCCAAAAACCCCTGTGACACTTTCTATCGTGAATAAGGTGACATTATGAGTCATGCTTATCTTAAAGCATAGTGCAGTGAATTTGTAGCTTTTGGTAAACTGTCAATTCTGTAATTGATGCAATAGTTTTGTTTTTGTTTCAGTATTCACTCAGGTTGATGTATGTTGCTCTTTCTGTTGGGTTATCTGCCTTTGTTGGTATGTATAGTGTGACTATTAACTTTAACTTGGTTAGTTTAAAATGTTTCGTCCCATGACTAACGCACTAATGTATCTCCAATGTTGCGCGTATTATTGCAGAAGGACTTTGTTGGGCAAGGACCTCAGAGAGACAGACTTCCCGTATGAGACTCAAGTACTTGAAAGCTGTGCTTCAACAAGACGTTAGTTTCTTTGACACTCAAGAAGCTGGTACCTCTGCAACTTATGAAGTTGTCTCAACAATCACAGCTGATTCTAATGCAATCCAAGTCACCATTGGCGAAAAGGTTTTCATTTAAACCAAAACAATTTTAGACAGTTGGCAATGGTGGCAAAATGGGTGGGTCGGGTAATGGATCAAAACGAGTTGATGTCAAAGCATGCATGCAACACCTAAGTTCTATATTATTGTGTTGCAATGTATTTTTTGTTCTTCAAATTATAAATAAGTTGTTTTGCATCAGTTACCAAAAAATGTAAAAGTAATATCGATCAGAACAACAAATTATATTTTGGATAATTCACAAAAAAGGTTCATGAACTAAATAAACTTCCAAATCGTTTTGATATTTTACTTCTTCAACCTTAGCATATAAATTAAAAATTGTAACCCAACATGTTCACAAAACATGTTAAATCTGCCACCTCCAACAATTAAGCATCTTTTTTTCTGCATATTAACTGAAACATGTAACATGAAATAGATACCAGATACTATTGCCAACTTGTCAGCCGTCTTCTTTTGCCATGTGTTTGCATTTACACTATCATGGAGGCTTACATTAGCGGCCCTCCCATTCTCCGTAATGTTCCTTGTACCCGCCCTGGGGTTCAGCAAGCTTGTGATGGATGCTGGAATGGCAATGGTTAAATCATATGGTGCTGCTGGTACTATTGCAGAACAAGCAATTGCCTCCATAAGAACTGTGTATTCCTATGTTGGAGAACATCAAGTAATTGATAAGTTTAGCCATGCATTGAAAACCACAACAAAACTAGGAATAAAACAAGGGTTTGCAAGAGGGGTAATGCTTGGAAGCATGGGGATCATTTACATTAACTGGGCGTTTCAGGCTTGGGTTGGATCTCTTCTCATCACTAAACATGGAGAAAAAGGTGGTGATGTTTTCGTTGCTGGATTTAATGTCCTCATGGGAGGAGTGTGAGTTTTCTGACTATAAACCATGTTCACTTGCATGTTTTTTAACGTCATACTTTAAAACTGGAACTAGATATCGATTTCCATGAGGATGTAAAGATACTAAATTTTACACCCTTAAGGGGAAATTCTTATTATCACGAAAAACCTTTGAACTTACAAGGAATTACCATAGATGACGGGTCTAACCTTTGACGGGTTACAGTATTAGGCAAACACTTTTGAAACTCCAAATTCGGCTAAAGTAACTGAAATTGGAAAACTAGGACTTTGCAATAAGTCGGCTAACACCTCCATCTGCTACTTAACAAAATCTTGCAGGTATGTCCTGATTGCGCTCCCAAATCTTACTGCCATTTTAGAGTCAAAAGGTGCTGTTACTCGAATCTGTAATATGATTGACAGAAACTCAACTTTGGATTCTGAAGACAAGAAAGGAAAGGCTCTATCATGTGTGAAAGGCCAAATCGAATTTAAAGGAATCTACTTTAACTACCCATCAAGGCCTGATACACCAATCCTACAAGGGTTAGATCTTACAATACCAGCTAGTAAAACTGTTGGACTTGTTGGAGGTAGTGGTTCAGGGAAATCGACAATTGTGTCGCTAATTCAAAGGTTTTACGATCCTATAGAGGGTGACATCCTTTTGGATGGACACAAAATAAACAAACTTCATCTTAAATGGTTGAGATCACAAATGGGTCTGGTTAATCAAGAGCCGATTCTCTTTGCAACTTCAATCAAAGAGAACATACTGTTTGGGAAAGAAGGAGCAACTTTCGATGATATTGTTGCAGCAGCTAAGGATGCTAATGCACATGACTTCATTGTCAAGTTTCCAGATGGCTATGATACTAATGTAAGTTCATCTCTTTTTTTCTCCTAACCTGTTCTTGTCCATAATACCGCTTTTTTAAAAACGAGCCATCTTTGTAAATTGTCATCAATCAATATTTTCATATATTCCATGATTTTCTTGCCTAAAGTAGGTTACCCGAAAGTAAAAAAGATATTAAAGTTGTTTACTTTTTCCCCCCTACACAACTACGCTCTCTGAGAACTATAAGTAATACAGGTTGGGCAATTTGGGGTTCAACTATCTGGAGGGCAAAAGCAGCGAATTGCAATAGCTCGAGCACTAATAAGAGATCCTAAAATCTTGCTCCTTGATGAAGCAACAAGTGCACTCGACACAGAGTCTGAACGAGTTGTGCAAAAAGCCATTGATCAGGCGTCCATTGGAAGAACAACTATTGTAATTGCACATCGTCTCTCAACAATTAGACGGGCCAGTCTGATCTATGTGCTTCACTCAGGAAAGGTAGTCGAATCAGGTTCACATGATGATCTGACACAAACAAAAGGTGGTCATTACTTTAAAATGATGCAGTTACAACAATCTTCCGCGGGAACTGAATTCCAAAGTCCACATAGAATGTCGATTACTTCCCCAAGAAGTGTGAGATCAAGTGCACCGAACACCCCATCACTGAACCCATTCAGCCCAGGGTTCTCCATGGGTACCCCATATTCCGTTCAATTTGATGCTTCTTATGATAGTGACTATGAACATAACATTAGAAAACTATCTTATCAAGCTCCCTCCCAAATCCGTTTATTGAAAATGAATGCACCCGAGTGGGTAGCAGCCTTGTGGGGTTGCTTGGGTGCTATAGGGTCTGGCGCGGTACAACCCATCAATGCATATTGTGTAGGCGGTGTGATCAATGTGTTCTTTCAGTTAAATAAATCCACCATTGTTGATCACGCAAGAAGATATTCCTATGTGTTCTTAGCTGTCGGTGTCTTCAGCTTTTTCTCTAGTGTCATCCAATATTACAACTTTGCTGTCATGGGTGAGAACTTGACAACACGGATACGCGAGAAGCTTCTCGAGAAACTTCTGACTTTCGAGATCGGGTGGTTCGATCGAGACGAGAACACGAGTGCAGCCATTTGTGCAATGTTATCATCTGAAGCTAATATGGTCCGGTCACTTGTTGCAGATCGCATGTCATTACTAACACAAGCGGTTTTCAGTGCCATTTTTGCTTATACTTTAGGAATGGTACTCTCATGGAGACTAACACTTGTATTATTGGTTGCACAACCGTTTCTAATAGGAAGTCTGTACGCTAGGCGAGTTTTAATGAAAAGTTTATCCGAAAAATCTCAAAAGGCTCAAACAGAAGGAAGTCAACTCGCAAGTGAAGCGGTTATCAACCATAGAACAATAACCGCCTTTTCTTCTCAAAAAAGGGTGGTTGGTCTCTTTAAGGACACACTACAAGGGCCTAAAAGTGAGAGTATCAGACAATCATATTATTCAGGGGTCGGGCTATTTTGCTCCCAGTTTTTTACAACAGCTTCAACTGCTTTAGCTTTTTGGTATGGGGGTCGGTTATTAACAGAAAACCTAATAGCTCCTGAAAAGCTTTTCCAAGCATTTTTGGTGTTGCTGTTAACCGCATATACCATAGCTGATGCAGGAAGAATGACTAAAGATATATCAAGAGGAAGCACTGCTGTTAGTTCAGTCTTTGCAATTCTCGACAAGAAAACGGAGATCGACCCTGATACTTCAAGTGGGCGTGATTCTGCAGAAAGGAACATTAGGGGTCGTGTGGAGTTGAGAAATGTGTTTTTTGCTTACCCATCTAGACCCGATCATATGATTTTTAACGGATTAAACCTCAAGATAAAGCAAGGAGCTTCAGTAGCACTTGTGGGTCCGAGTGGATCGGGTAAATCTACCATTATAGGGTTGATAGAGAGATTTTATGATCCATTAAAAGGGACAGTTTATATTGATGAACTTGACATAAAGGAATATAACTTACGGAAACTGAGGTCACATATCGCTTTAGTGAGTCAAGAGCCAACACTTTTTGCAGGTACAATTCTTGAAAACATTGCTTACGGAAAACCAAATGCTACAGAATCCGAGATAAGGAACGCTGCAGCTCTTGCCAACGCTCATGAATTCATAAGGTATGGACTCTGTCACTTTGCAATTGTATTTAACGCGCAAAAAAAGACGAAAGAAGTGATTCAAATATGAGACCCCAATATCTTTATTAATGCTAACTTGCTAAGAAGGTTATATACACAATTTTCAGTTATTCCCAATGCCTTCCAAACAATAATTCTATCTAGGACCATATTTCAGGCAGAAGTTTGTCTTTTTATGCAAATTACAATAACAATTTTAATCATGTGCCATTTGTGGACGACAGTGGAATGAAAGACGGGTATGAAACTTATTGTGGCGAAAGAGGTGTGCAGCTATCGGGAGGCCAAAAGCAAAGAATAGCATTGGCTCGGGCCATTATTAAGAACCCTGCTATTCTATTGTTGGATGAGGCAACTAGTGCTCTTGATACCATATCAGAAAGTTTAGTTCAAGAAGCACTGGAGAAGATGATGAATGGGCGGACATGTATTGTAGTGGCGCACCGTCTTTCCACAATACAAAACTCTGAGTCTATTGCTGTTATTAAAGATGGAAAGGTGGTCGAGCAAGGGCGTCATACGGATCTTTTATCTGTGCGAGGCGGAGCATACTCAAATCTGGTGAAGATGCAGGTCAGCAACTCGCCTTTACGGCAATAAAACATGCTTATCAACCAAGTTTAGCAAAAGATAGCATCAAGATTTGTAAATTCAATGAATAAAGCAGATAAGAGGAATATAAGACTTATACATGCCCAGGTTCGGCTAAGAAGTTATTTGTTGAATATGAACAACTTTTTATTGTTATTGTTACTATTATTCTTATGGAAAGTAAATGTGGACTAATGATACTTGTTACCAAATGTATTTGTTGTATCTTACTAACTTGTATCAGAAGTTGTTATTCTTATCAATTCAATGTTAAAATTTTAATGTGACACTGGTGTTATCAACTAAAAATAAGCTTTAAACTATCATATTATAGATTGCTTGTTTACATACTACATTCAGGCCGACATGGTGTACTCATCATGATAGAAAAAAGAAAAAAAAGGATAGTACAATGAAAATTTACCACTCAACTTTTGTGCTAGCCCTCACAAGTCACAACACAGAAGTCCACCCATTAACGTCACAACAAAATATACGTTTTTACCCTGTTGGTAGTATCATTCAAACCTATAAGATAAAAGTTAAAAAAAAAATATGATGCGTAAATGTAATGACATAACTAAAAACAGCAATATAGAATATTGAATAAAGGCACTACGTACCAAGGAACTACTTCAGCTTGTCATACCCCATAGCTATTAGCTGCCACATGCCCACATTGGCCACATATATATACGATGTTAAAGCACACATTCACACGGTCACACCATATTCATCTAGTACGCCGTATATGACCCCTTTGCATGGATAGGTGAGCTAGAAACCAACAAAAATCGATAATTTTAAAGTAAACATCAACCAATGTGATAGTAAATCCTTGATTACAATAACACTCCCAAGTGGTGGAGATGAAATAAGTTGTATCATAACAAAATACAAAAACAGAGTACTGAGAACCTATTATTACAAAACAAAACAGGATTCCAAGAATCATATTGTATATACATGAATAAAGATTAAATTAAGTACTTCACTCGTCGTCTTTGTATGGATACTCCTCCGGAACTTGTTTAAGAAGCTTCACTTGCAACTCAAACGCGTCATCTCCTCTAAGCATATCCCTGATCCAAGTAATTTCAGTCTTCATCGAAACCTGCATTTATGAGAAAATTCTATGAGTAATTAAACTTATGCATATGATTCAAATGAATGGGCTTGATACAAATAATTGTTGAGATCCAACAGCTTCTGCTACTCCACAGTAGCATATGGTACAGTCTTTTGGCAAATTAACAAGTGGGCAAAGAAATTTCATGTGAAAGATATTGAAAGACTCACCATCTCTAGAGCTCCTCTGACAACTCCACTTAAAATGTTGCAGTAATATAAACCTTGGCAGGTATCCGGAAGCTCAACAAAGTCCACAAGTGGATTATCCTCTAAAATGAGACTGCAACAAGTCCCCTCTGCATCCCAGTTAGCCACAGATGCAGTGACCCCTAAAAACATTTTGAAGCCAACCTGTTTGGAGACATTGATGAAAATCAGAAATAGAATATTGGCCAGCATTTAACTTCCATACATCCAAATGAATGAAAATAGCAAAGACAACACCTTTTTCAATAGTTACACATTGCTTCTATAATGAAAACAAAACTTCAATGGGTAAAAATTGCTTTTAAAAGCAAATCATGTATTGTAATTATATCTTCAGTGGGAACTAACTGATGCTTTGATGATTCGATGCCATATATGGTAATGATTTTACCAGTTCATTCCTACGTAATCAAGAGCTTTGACTAATCCACGCTATTATTTTCATCATAATGTATCCACTTATGATCAATATCTCGTCTCTCAACAAATTTTTAATTAATGATTCTCGTCAAAATGACTTCCACAAAAAAAATACCCAACACAAGATGGTCTATGCTGTTAGAAGACTTGCACTAAGCTTATCAGGTTATCATGGCAAGTAAAATAAAAGAAGGGATGCCATTATACTCTAGATAGTCTAGAGCAATACATAGGTGCACAAGCAATTCTTTCCTCCAAGAAACTAAAGCAAAAAAATTCGTATAATTCTCATGCTTGAAACTATCAAAGAATAGCTCTTCAGCGTGAGAACTTCATGCTAATTCAACCATTCTACTGAATTCAAAAACTGTAGAAAGGCCAAGTATCTCAAATCATATTTGCTTCATCATCTTTAATTTTAAATGCCAATTCTGTTGTTGACTATTGCACATCTAACTCCAATCCAAAGTTTATCAGAGAACCCTTCCTCCAATTAATTAAGAAATTAAGATACTTAAGTCTTAAACGAACTGGTTCTACCTAGAAAAACAGGTAAAGTGGTAAACAGATGAGGCTTTCCCTATTCATGTTACCGAAGAAGGCGAGTATGCAACAATATTGTATTATACAAGCCATAAGTAGTCCAAAACTCTCCAACCCACATACACAAAAACACAACACCAGGAAAAAAGTTATACACACCTTGGCAATGACTTCAGCGGTCTCCCTAAAATCAACACATCTAGTGACATTAGACTTGGCAAGAAACTCGTCAATTAAACGAATTCCAATATTGTAACCCCTGATCATACAATAAAAAGGGATCAAATTTCAAATTACAAAACAACACTAAAGCCGCACATCCTATACCAGCAGTAAATCATACTCAACTCTAAACTAAATCATTAAATTACAAATATATATATATGTATATGCACATACATTTGATCAAGCTGCTTATTAACTTCCTCAACCTCCTCCAGATCCGTAATCAACTGCCGCACGATCGCACCATACGTCAACGTAAACAACTCGGCATTCTAACAAACAATCATCAAATTCCACAAAATCATGAAACAGCTTCACAACAATATAAATATGAAACCAATAAATATATATATATATATATGATTAAAAATTACCACGCGCTCAACCTTTGCGAAAATGGCATCACCGGATCTCGGAACAGCTGGAGCCATTGAAGGTCTACAATTGCTTCA
>JANDBE010000028.1:30852955-30864637 GCA_024320915.1 Erigeron philadelphicus
AAATGCCCTAAAACATTTCCCTTCACAACTGCATTACATATCAATGTAAGTCTCAAAATGTGCACATTGATGTAAATGTAATTAAGAAGTAAGCTACTGTATTAATTACCAGGTGAGATCACCACCATTATCACATAATGCACAAACATTATCGTAATCGTCATCAGACTCGTTGTCTTCAGTGTTTTGTATGGTGAGTTCACCAGACTCGTATTCATCATCATCCATACCGTCTGCATTCTGCAAAGGGGATAGTTTCCACAAAGTCAAGAAAATATGGAATTAAAAGAAAGTTCAGAAGTCAGATTTTACCTGATCAAAAGTTTTCTTCTTTATGGTACTCTCCTCTAGTAACGAAGCCAAAAACTGTTGCATTTAATAACATTACAACACATATGTATAAAATTTCATACACACACACACACACACACACACACATACACACACATACACACACACACATATGTATCTTCATCTAGATGAACATAGTAATACTAATTACTGATAACTTGCAACATATAACTTAAATTTCTATATAGTATATAATCTAAATATTTCTTGTCTCACTTAGATGTGATGTTCAAACTTATATGTAGCTACCATATAAGAATGATATTCACACCACATGCAAGAAAAGAAAAAAAAAACATGATCGCACACCTTCAAATGCAAGTTCTTTCCATGCACTCAATTTTAAGGCTTGAGTACCGGCGCTCATGGGTCAGAGCATGGTTTTAATGCTTACAAACCCATCCTCTCTTACTCACGAGTCAGAGGTGGTTTTGTGTGAACCATCCGCAACTTAGTTAGCTATGCATTAGCTATGAATTTGATGCATTTTTTAAACATTATCATTATAAAGTTTTGATACATTTTATTAGTGGGTTAATTTCATTCTTAATCGGTTTCAGAATTAGTTGTGGTTGGTAACATTCCCACACACCACAAGGAAAGCATAAACCTTGTGTCTTCTCATATGGGGTGACCATTAGGCATGCCCATGAAAGAAACCAATGTCATCTTTTTTTTTTCCAGATTTCAGTATCTAATTTTTACCTGATGACCAACAAACCACACCTATAAAGGCGAATCAGATTAATATTACCATTCTACTGAAACCATTTGAGGCCTAATTAACCATAATCATGGAATATTATAATAGAAGTTTACCACTCTCAATCTACCAAAAATGCACTCTCTTTGTAGCTTCTTCTCACACCAAAAACTCTACCCAAACTTTACGAGATTTATGTGCTCCCAACCCTTACATTACTCATATAACTACATTTTCTAATACCTCTTTAAGTCCCTAAACACACTCACATTTCCGTCAAGCATTCGTCATAGTATCACATCTAATCTATTTTTATGTTATTTATATCATAAAATGGAAAAGCATACTTATCAACTTTAGAATATTGAAAAAGGAAAAGAAAAAACTCACTTGATTCTGTTCCAAAATTAGTATAAGCTGAATTATCTTCTACTTCACATTTATAGCTTGATCTGATCCCATTTTCCCTGTTTTGAGTGTAAAATATAAGTAAAATGTAGGTATTTTATATCATCTTGATCGCATCCCGAACATGATGTGTCAACAACAATGCTTCTTCCTTCATCTGCACAACATCATAACCCTTTATTACACCTATGATGATATGTAATAATCTGTCTAAAAACAATAACAAACAAAGAATTATCACCTTGATTTAAAAATGTATCAAGTTAGGTAAATTATTCTCTTTATCTAAATCTCAAAATCGATCTACATGACTTACCTAATTACAATAATTAATTTGCTTATAATTAAAATTGATCAATACTAAAAAAAACAAAAAAATATACAGTTAATAATTAATTAATTATAAAATTAACAAAATTAGGTTAAACTTACGAATAATTTTCGAAAGTAGTGTCGAAATTGCGTTTTTTCACTAATTTAAATTGCGTTTCTTCACTAATTTGTAGTTACAGATCCCTTCCAATGGTGGAGATGGTGGTGACTGGTGACGGTGGCGTTTAATACTAGAAATGACGATATGTTGAAGTATAGTCGTGACCATGGCGCTGATGGTGGTGTTACAGTGGAAGTGATGGTGGTGATAGAATTGTAGATTCAGAGGACGACGGTGTTACGGTGGAAGTGTTGGTGGCAGATGATAGAGAACGGTGGCTGGAGGAAGATGGGTTTTAGGTTGGAATGGAATGAATTTTGGGTATTTATAATAGTGGACGTAAAATGACTGTAATGCCCTTCCGTGTTTTTTATCTAGATCTGAAGATGGACGGTCCAGATCATGTCTAAGTGGTCCTAATCTAGTTGTTAGTCCTAATTTAACCCACCCCTAACAATACATTTTCATATATACATTTAAATAACAAAGAAATAAATATGTGTCTCATCTTTATAAAGTTTTTGAAAACAAGTATATTGACGCGATGGATTTATCACAAGGTAAGTTTGATAAAATAAAATGAAATAAAATTTGGCGCAAAAAATCTGGAAGCTTACCTGTCACACTCACACACACACACAAAAGAGCTGGACCATCTTTGTCGACGGTGGTTAATCAGTCACCGGAGAAAATGTCTTACCACCACGCTACTACCGCCATCGGAAAACCACCAATCTCATCCCCAATATTACTTAGGCATCTTTCTCTCTCTCTAGGGTTTGATGTTGATTAATTTTCATTATTCATCTTGGTGTGTATTATGATATTTTCAAGAATGGTAGTTAACGTATAACTTTGTTAATTCTATATTATTATCCGGTATATAGATGGTTAGTGTAAGTTATTAAATATGCTGAAATGATTTGAATAATTTGATGTAAATTGGGTAAATGGGTAGGAACCCTCTGGTCCAATGTACCATTTTGGTACTCAGAGCGCACACCGCATAGAACTCATGCCCTGTAAGTCAACATCTATAATCTAATGTAAATTGATATAGATTAGTGACAATGTGATTAGTGTATGTTAAACTTAGTTATATTGTGGTTTAGAATTAGGTGTTTGCTAAACACATCCCCTAGGTTATCGTTTAAGTGCAGTAATACCTTGTACGTAACGCGTTAAAATGATTTCTAGTAGCGGTTATTTTTATGCACTTGACAATTTATTTATTAATGATTGGGTTATGTTGATTATTTACATGGTTGCTCTACCTCGGGAAATAGGTAAAGTTAAAGTTGTTTTGTGAAAACGATGTTGTTCATATAAGATTTGGAAATAGGCGCCTTTACGCACACAATCTGAATGTGTGTAAGAAGTTCAATAAGTGATAAGAAATAGTTTAATAAAAATATGCATGATAACCGTTAGAGTGTTTAGATTATATAGATTAATATTAGTATTGGTATAGTTAGCAGCCCGAATGTACATTAGGGGCATAGGGTTTTACCTAATACAGTTTCCCTTACCGGTTCTCTTTTGGAAGAGATTGAATGTATTGAACTCAGTTTGGAGTTTTTAAGGATGATGATTAGAACTAGATATCCAAGTTTTTCTCCAGGAAAGTACACAAAGTTTGTAGTATGGTAAAGAAAAGTGAGAATGAATAAGTTGTTACTGATTTGAGTGTTCCAGCAAACAAGCACTTTATCCTTTTAGTCGTTACCGGTAAAATGAAAACTCTTGATTTCAGACCATATATATTAGGTTTGTATAAAACTAAAGTCGTTCTCCTAACGTAAGTAGATTAGTACCTGCTGTATTGGTACTGAAAAAGATCTGTACTTTGAAGTCTATTAGTCAAATTGGTTAGTTACCAAGTTAATATGGATGTAGATTCTAAACGTATTGAGAAAATTCAAGTCATACACTAAACGCTACAACAGAGCATTTTTAACAGAGAAATTGCGGTGGTAAATTTGTAGGAATTTTGTAGCAACATCTATATGACTATATTAATATCATAAAATATATTATTTTTGCGAGCATACGTCGAATTTTAAACCAACCCATGTGGCCATGTTTCACTTGTTTGTGTTATTCAAACTTGACCTCTTCTATTTCATTAGCAGTCTCACTTGCTGTTACGCGTGTAACTTTTGTCTCCTTGTACAGGAAAGTTCCAACTAATAAAAGATGCAAGTGTTCTATTGAGTTACCAAAACCAACATCAACAAAGGATGCAGCTAAGCTTGTTGTATCCGGGCTTGCTGCCTCCTTGTTACTTCTGTCCCCAACAAACCAGGTTGGTGGCTTGTATTTTTCATACTTGAAAGTTTGTACTAACCGAAATCTCTATCTATGTTTTAAATAGAATATTACATCTTTGGTTCCATGAAAAACGAAATGGGGACACATATAGTTAAAAATACATAGTAATTAGCTGCCTATTGGGCTATTGCTCAGCTACTAAGCCATGGTTTGTGGGTTTGATGCTTAAAACGAATAGAGTGTGTGGTTTGACCATTTCAAATTAAATTAATGGTTAATTATCAACTAGATGTGGCACAACGGAAGGATCAGGCGAGTTAAGTTAGGTTACGGGTCAAAAGGGTAATTACTTGGTACAAGTCAAGAAACATTTGGTTGAGTTGAATTAGACAGTAAACCACTATATGTCTTGTCGAGAACTGATATATCCTCTTAACTTTTCCTTTTAATTATCCCCCTACCACCACATTATAACTTTATTTTTTTTAATGTCAGATATGATTACAAAAATATATTATTGCGAGTATAATCTGAAATTTTGAGTAAAAAAAGTTTTGTGCATCATATATACATTAGAGGCAACCTTTGACACCCTAACTATATCTTTTTTACCCGTTTAACACGATAGATATTATGTTCAACCTGGATCAGCTCACACATAAGAATTAGTTAAAATTGTCAACTCTATTATTAATTCAAATGTTTTTTACCTTTTAATAAAGGATGCTTAAGGGAATTATGTGAACCTAAATCAATATGCCAGTTCCTTGTAACAGTTACAACAGGTGAGCAAGTGTTTTTAGATAAAAATAGTTACTAAAAAAGAAACTTTGTATTTTCATGGATACATTTAGAATGAGGAGCATTAAATGATCACCCATTTGCAGGTCATGGCGACAGAGCTTCCACATAATAACTTATGCCAAATTGCCAGTACCACCAACAATATGCCAACCCTTCCTATTGATGAGGAGGGTTCAAATATGATGATGATGAGAGGTATGACAGCAAGAAACTTTGATCCTGTAAGATATTCTGGTAGATGGTTTGAAGTTGCTTCGCGTAAACGTGGATTTGCTGGTCAAGGTCAAGAAGATTGTCATTGCACCCAGGTAGAGTCTGAGGGCAATTTTGGATATTAAAGAGTTATATGTTTATATGATTCTGTAAGATTCTCATTGCAGGGAGTATATACAGTCGATACAGCTGCTCCAGCCATCCAGGTAGATACCTTTTGTGTACATGGAGGGCCTGATGGTTATATCACTGGTATACGGGGTAGGGTTCAGTGCCTTTCAGAGGGAGACAAGGATAAAACTGAAACAGACCTAGAAAGAGAAGAGATGATTAAAGAAAAGTGCTATCTTCGATTCCCCACGTTGCCCTTTATTCCCAAATTACCTTATGATGTGATTGATACCGATTATGACAATTTCGCCATTGTTTCGGGAGCAAAAGACAAGGGCTTTGTTCAGGTACACCTAATGCAATGCACTTATATGAAACTTAGAATATTACATTTGTTAATCTTTATAATGGTGATAACAGAGCTTTCTCTTTGTCAAATCATGAAAAACTACTCGATGCCCAAAATCATGTGCTGTTTGACTATCTGCTTTCCTATAGTTGTTACTTGTTAGGATCAGGCCGATCAGCCTCATTAACAAGACAGGCGGCCCTCAAATATTCTTGTCTATAACCTATGTCCAACAGTGCAAGTATTTGGGAAGATAGTTTGTGTTTTCTTCATACATGTGCTCACATTTCAACTAGGTTTAGCTTATCATAGATACAGTTAAAAGTTTTGACTCACTTTCCATTCCATGTGTTTACTTTTTTGTAAATAGCAGGTGGTGAGATTGATCTCGTATTTATTATCCATCGATTTGGGTCATATTTTATCTCATGAAATGAGTCAAATCAACAGAAATAACTAGAAAGTGGTGGGGGGATGTTAGATGGGTTGAACGGGAGTAAGTCGTCCTAAATCTTTATAAATGCATCTGAACTCCTAAATCGTTATTGTTCAAAGGATTTATATTCTTGTTGTATTAATATTGTCTCTGTTATTATAATTAATACATAAACAAACTGACCTTAAGGGTCAGTGGCTCAATCTGACCTGATCTATTAGCTAACTTTGATATGCTACCTGCAAACCTTGCTCCTCAAGTAATTAACTCTATATTCTTAATTAAATGTTACGTTGATATTTGACAGATAGTTTCAATTCCTATACACCCGTTGCCAAATCATCGCTTACAAATTACATCGACCCAAAAGTGTTCATTTTTTAATTTACTTTTAGGATTATACACTCAACCATAATATGACTTGGTGGTGCTATGTATACTTATGTTCACATGTAATGTTTTTGGTCAGATATACTCACGGACACCAAATCCAGGGACAGAATTTATTGAGAAGTACAAATCTGTGTTGGCAGACTATGGTTATGATGCAAGCCAAATTAAGGACACCCCACAAGACTGCGAGGTATCTGATAGCCGATTAGCTGCAATGATGTCGATGAACGGAATGCAGCAAGCTTTAACCAATCAATTTCCTGATCTTGAACTCAAATCTTCTGTTAAGTTTGACCCCTTCACAAGTGTATTTGAAACCTTGAAGAAACTTGTGCAGCTATATTTCAAGTAGTTTTGAAGTGTCCCTTTTGGTGTTAGAATATGTGGAATTGACAAACACCTGTGTCTAAACATCAGTATACAGCCAAAACTTCACTTAATCAAAGTTTTGTTTTTGGTAATCTATAGAAGTAAATTTATAGACATTTTGTTTTTGTCTTAACATCAGTAGTAGTTTAATGGATTATTGGTTGTTTAATCACTTGTATTTAATATAGTTTCTCTCAAAGATCTCGTTACTATAATACTTCTGTTTTTTCGTTTTCTAAACAAAGTATATGAGAGAGTTATTTTCGAGTATTTTTATGAAGTCTTAGGTTTCATTCTAAACTTCGAGTTAGGTTAATATACGAGTCAGCTTATGATTAAGAGTAGGATAATTTTTTGCTGTAAAAAAAAGGCATGTCGATATTATTTAGTGATGTAGCACCATTTCCTTGTTTTAGTCAAAAATCCAAGAATGGAAAAGAATGTGACCGTGCACGCTACACAAAAGAACAAAACCAAAGCCAATTGACAACATATATTGGCTTCATGTTCATAAACTCCACATGACATGTTTTCAGATCTTTCCAATGAGTTTTCTTTCACATTAGAAACTTGACATTATATTATATTTATCTATAATATATCCAAAGAACAAGCAAGTAGAGAAAAAAGAAATACAACCAATTTATCCCCACACGGATCTTTTAACATATAAAAAAAGTAGAAACTTTTGTCATTTGTCTACTGATACATCTTGTTGACTCATTGCAGGTTGACTTTGCATCTTTGACCTTTAGAAAGCTTAAGGTGAGTTTCTCAGGACAGTGTTGACATAAAGCGGTAAATAGATGAGATCGTTCAGTATTTAGAATTGCGAGACTTTTGACTCAGATTTATGTAGGCCTGACCTGGTTGCTGGTTAGTCCGATGAGCGTTTCCGAACCTTTCCCTGGTCGCCCAACGATGGGCAAGTTTTCACATATTTCAAATGATTTTCTTTTGACAAAGGAAACTTTGAAATGTGCATACATAATGAACAAGCAAGTAATCAACAAAAAGGTTTTACTCCCATACTAGGAATATTGTATACGATAAACCATATTTAAGAGGTGAATTGTTTGTCGTCTGTCTATTAATACATCTTGCGAATCATAGCAGGTTTACTTTACGCCATTGGCTTCAGAAAGCTTCGAGAAAGTGAGTTTCTTCAGTTTACTTGTTATGGGATTTGCCCACATTTTATCAGGTACTCCACATTTTACGTCTACTATCTCAACCATGCAAGATCCCTTCTTGTCATTCCTTTTACGATTAGGAGTTCCATTTCCATTTCCATCTACAGATACACTATCAGAACGAAGAAAAGGATTCCTGCTGTCTCTTCTAGCATGTTGGTGTTTGGCTTTCTGCAAAACACTGGCGGGTTTTTCAGTGATCACGTTCCCAATATTGTTGCTGCTACTGCTGGAACTAGTACTTGCTTCATCTGCTTGAACGTTTGTTTTGGAATTAGTGACCGTAGCAGGATCATTAGTTTCCAAGGCTCTTTTTGGAGATTTCATTGTGAATGGGACTGCCCTTGGAGATGCAACTTTAGCCGACTTCATTTCCCTTGACATTAATGCGTTGATGGTGCCAGTGGTTCCAACTTTTATGGAACCACCGCCACCCCTGATAGCTTCCAGGGTCTGAACCATGATCTGTTGTCTATCTTGATCGCTATCGACTTCTTGAACGTTTGAAATCCCGGGATCTACCATGTGCTACAGGGAAATATGAAGTAGTAAACCATATCAGGTGGAAGAAGACACGACTACAAGTATTTAAGAAAGACTGGCACGTAGTACCCAAATCATCCCAAAAGCAGGTCTTTGCTAATCAAATGGGTTACTTTTAACTTCAAATTTATCATGGATTCTAAAAGTTTTGATATCTAAAAAAGGAGTTTTGGCCATTCTTGCTAGTAATCAAGTAAGCAAGGACCTATATCACACCTTTATTCATTAACATACCATAGCTAAATAGGACCACAATCTAAAAGTGTTAAAAGACCAATATGTATAAAGCTGTATAGCATAAGTTTTTTATTCAAATAGTGCATTCAAATTAAATTCCACCATAAATCTCTAGGCTTTTTTCTAATGAATGTCTCCAAAAAGTTTGATTTTAAAACTAGCACTAGTACATTTCAAATTCAATTCCACAAAAGGTCACTTATCTTGAAAATAGTTGTATTCCTAATTTCTTATTCTGTTGAATTGGTTCAATATCATAGTTACCAAAATTTAATGACAATAAGATAATTACTCAAATTTAAACAACAATACTCGATATTTCCATTGACATAATATAGAAAGATGGAATGTAGTTGATTTTATCCCTACCTAAAGATATAAAACAGCTTTCAGTACTCAGCAATCTAAAAATCCATGCTAATAAATAAACAATAAACTCAAGGTAGAAAAACAAATTTTGAAATTTCAATAAGCCTATTAACCAAAAAAAAAAAAGGCAATATATACAAATATATCTTATAGTTGATAAAACTACATACTCAACTAATGTGTGTGAATGTTCACACAACATTATAAGATCTAGCATGAAAATATAATCACTTAAACTCCTACACAAACTATAACATGATACAAAACTCAACAAATAACAATGATAACCAATCTTGTCGAAGTCAGAATAACAAAGAACACAATACAAAACTCATGAGGTAAAAAAATAACTTACCCAAGATCAAGAAAGCTCCAATATGAAGACTTGATTCTAGTAAATGTAAAACCACTTCAAGTTCTTGATATAAACAAGTGAACAAAATATATAATACTGTAGTGTTTTAGACTAGAGGTTTTTGGTACTTTGGTCCTTGGTAACAGTGTTTGTTTGTATAATGTGTATATATATTTGATAGACAAGATCCGGCGTAAAGTATTAAATAACCGTATGGGAAATCACAAAACATAAAGGCCCACAATGCATACACCAAATTCAAAAGACATTTATAAAACTTGCATTGTGTTTATGTCCCATCTTTCTTTTTCTTTGACTGAGAGTTGCTACTTCATACCTATATTATTTATTTTAATAACAAATAATGCCACTAGCTAGATATATAATGAAAATATAAATATAAATATATTGATAAAGACATTTGTATTTATATAAATATAAATATATTGATTTTCCATCTATCCACTATGTCGAATCAAAAATGTTTCACTGTGACTTTGTGAGGTGTTTATTGACTCCAGGTGACAAAGACATATAATCACATGATATTATTTGTTTGTGTCATACATATCAAGATTATTATATTAATTAATCACATGAAATACGCAATCATATAAGCTAAAATTGAAAAATACTAGTACATCAATATCACACTGTAATTATATTGAATCTATCTTAATATTTATCACAATTACGTTGAAAACTGTAACCATGTGATATCTCACTATATATTTTTAGTTAAAAGAAAAGAAAAAGATAAGGCGCCATTAGCTTGACGTGATCACAACCGCACTGAAAAGTCAAGTCAAGAACCACGCCAAATTTTTGCAATAGACCGTGCAGAAATCTGGACGTGGTTTTGAAATGACGTCGGTTACATAGACCCGAATTGAATTTTAAAATATGTTTTACTGTTTTATTGTTTTACCTTTTACCACCGCATAGTCAGTGTATCAATATTATGGAATTATTGTCATTGTTAGTTGCTTCAATTCAATTCATGTATCGTTCGAAATAAAGATAAAGTTATTCGATTAACTACAAAAGTTGGTGTATACTATTACGCGAATTTATAGCTTTATGTCTTTGTCAAAAATTTAATCTTATATTTTACGAGACCTAATTTTGAGAGGTTGTGATTTCCTGTTCACACGAACTTTAATACTCGTAGAAATTTGCTAATCATATCCTTTAAAGTTATGATTAAAACGTAATAAAATATCTTGTACATAAAAATAACCATTTTTAAGAAAATAGTCAACCACAAGTCCAAAATGTATAACACTTTAGTGGGAGTTAACTTTTATAACATTCGTTCATTTTTAATTTGCTACAAATTGGAGTTATAATTCCTTACCTGCAAAACCATCAAAACCCGTTTGACTTTCATGGCTGGTAATTGGTAAAGTTGGTTATCAATCTCAATATTTATCAAAAAAGTCAACGTTAGTGTGACTTGTCTCCCCAAACAAGAGCGACCAAGTTGACTATTGGTATCCACAAGTTGCTTTATCTCGGTATTTCAATCAAGATGTCAAAACTCAAAAGTCTTCAAGACGCATGTGGTAGGGATTTTCATGAATTGGTTCGGTTTAAATGATTAAAAAAGAACCAACAACAACATTGGTGATCAAATGGCAGGTACTTGCATCGCAGTTACCCCTGTTTGGGACTAACGGTCTAACGAATTGTTGATCGTGGGTCTCACTGCTTTTCGGAGACATCATACTTAGTTGATCCTCTTGATTAACTTCTCATTGAAATCTTGAATTGCATCACCTGTACTCTGATTCATCAGGTACAAATAGAATCTTATCCAACTTCATTTTGAAATTTCTTTATATGGATCATCACTATTTTACAAAAAATATTAAGTAGATTATGTTTGACATGTTGTAATGTTCATGTACACTGATGTTTGGTAAAATATGATTATACTTTCAACCTGTGGGAACATATCATAACCAACATGAAATTCTATAGGTTAATGACCTAAATAAGTAAGGGGAATTTCATTGGCTCAAGTATTCTACATAGCAAACAACCAACTATTACACAAGTTGTCAAAAAAGACTACTCCCTCTAGTGAGCATACAAAAAAATGGATCTTTTTTCTCATCATCAACCCTGTCCCTTGGCTTCTT
>JANDBE010000028.1:30898879-30911205 GCA_024320915.1 Erigeron philadelphicus
TCTCCTCTCTCAATTCTTATTCTCTTATATCTCCATCTTATAACAATTTTGACTATTTTCGTTAAATTGTAACAAGTTTTGTAGGATTTTTATATAAGATAATTAAATAAACAAAAATAGTCGTACTGACCAGTATTGTCGTTGCCGGTAATACCGATAATACGGACAATACTGAGAAATCTTTCCACTTCGGTATGACTAAAACACAGGTTTTTAAAACATTGCATTATACATTAAACATGATTTATCAATAAACTTTTACATGTGACAAATAGAAATAGTTAATTATGAATTTAAGACACAAAATATTAAATCAAACATAGAAAATCTCTCTTGAAAGTTTACGATTGTTTCAAGAAAATACAAAAAAAAATCAAATATATAAATTAAAAAAGTAACTAACTACTTTCAAGGACACATCTCCAAATTAGTCGCTAAAAATTGCCTAACATTACATTTATGAGTTTTTATTTATCTTTACTCTTTTAAAAAATAAACTATCTTTCTCCTTTTCAATTTATTTTTTTATCTTTACGAGTCATATGTACGCACAATGTTATTATCGCCATCCTCATGGGCGGATCCAGTATAGGACAAGGTGGTTCCCAGGACTTACCTAAGTTTTGAAATTTTTGTAGAGTTCATATGGAAGGTTTTATGGAGGACCGATGTAAAACTTTTGTGAGAACCTACCTTATATTAAAAGTGAAGAAACGACAATGAATATTTTGAGATAGACAAATATGTGATTAAAAGAAAGTACTTACAGTAAGGTAAAATATGGTGGAAAGAGGATAAAAAATATGGCCGGAATACATAGTATATGTGTAAGAAGGGAGGCTAAGTGAAAGAGAAGGTAAAGTGTGGTTTTGACTTGAATGAGGAAATGACAAAAAAGAACAGGTGGACATCCTAGACTCCTAATACTACCGTTCTATTCCCTATTAAAAAAAAAGGTATTTGTGGAGTTGTGGTTATCGAAACAAACATGTGACAAATTTAATTTCATCTTAACACATAAAAGAACAATCGTCGTATTTTTAAAATTTCTTTAACTAAAATGTATGATGTTTATTACCAATATGCAAAATATTATGACTAACACTAAACTGAATGATATTCTAAATTTTAAGAACAATTGTAAAAGATTTAATACTATTGTATATTAATTACATTTTATGTTTGTTAATAATGATCTTTCCCGATCTGACCTGACCCGACCCGACCCGATCCGACTATTGTAACGAAGCATTTCGTCTCCTAAACTAAATTAGAACCTACCTAATGTACAATCCTAGATACGCCACTGGCCACCCTTTACTAACACCTCCTTCGTACTGGCATGGATACCCCTAATGTTTAGCAAAGAAATAAAATCAAATAAAGGATGTTATAACTTTTTATCCTTTTAAATTTTGGTTTTTAAAGAAAACAATGGCTAACATTTTATTTTTTATTCATTTGTTTGTTTTTAAGGGCTAACATTTTATTTTTCTATTCATATGTCTTTTTTATCTACTTTTACTTACCTTTTTTTTTCCTTATAGAACCAAACTCAAAATATATTGAAAGTGTTTAGCACATATTCACATCTTTTCAGAAACACGTTTATATCACACGATCCATACAAAACTTCCATCAGTCAAGTGTATATACGTGACAAGTTCCCCACCCAAATAAAAACAGACAAAATTAAAACAACCAAACCCTTTTTAATTCCAAAACAGAAGAAAAACCAAAATGGTGGCTGCTTCTTTCACATCCACACTCCCAACCCACACAGCCACCACCATTTCCAATCCACCTTCATCATCTTGTTCACCATTTCTGAAACCCAACTCACTTTCACAATCACCCCTTAAGAAAACCGGGCCCAGCTCACCAAACCCATTTGCAGTTTCTTGTGTTCTTGCTAAAGAATCAAGGGTTCAAATGGGTTCTGTCCAAGATGATTCCTTTGCCCTCCAACGGCCCGATTCGCTTGGCCGGTTCGGGAAATACGGTGGAAAGTATGTCCCTGAAACCCTTATGTATGCTCTTTCTGAACTTGAATCAGCTTTTAAAGCCCTTTCTACTGACCATGAATTCCAGGTTATTTAATTATTTTATTTACTTATAGTTGATACACATTTGCTATATTCGGTTATTAATCTTTGGGTTTTTACAGTCTGATTTTGTACTCGTGTACACTTTATTTACCAAGTACAGTTGATTAAGGCCTAAAGTTCAAAACTTGTGTTTGAATATGGGTTTGAAAGTGAGTATTTATTAATATTGAATGATCCTAGCCACAAAAATAAGAAAATAACATGTGGATGTGCTTCTGCTATTTGTAATATTAATTTTTTTTACAATCTTTGTCTACAAATGTTGTCGGTGGTTAGTGTTTGCCGATTTTTACTGCCTAAACTAGTCATTCATATAATTTTATAAAAGCTCAGTTTTTGTTGCATATTACTTGCTTCAAAACGTACACTTAAACACTCCCATAATTGCAAGAAAAAAAAGTTGGAAAATTTGTTCAATATTACTTTTCAGTCGGCCAGGATCGTGTCAAAAGTTAAAATTAACTACCTTGCATAAGTTTGCAGTAGTTGGTGTATGATGAAAGCTCTTCTGTTCTAAAATCTTAATTTCTACGTTTACAAATTATATAAATGCAGAAGGAATTAGATGGGATTTTGAAGGACTATGTTGGTAGGGAAACCCCTCTATATTTTGCAGAGCGACTTACTGAGCATTATAAGCGTCCTAACGGTGAAGGACCCGAAATCTATCTTAAGAGGGAAGATCTTAATCATACTGGTGCACATAAAATAAACAATGCGGTTGCACAAGCTTTGCTGGCTAAGAAGTTAGGGAAAGAGCGAATCATAGCAGAAACTGGTGCTGGGCAACATGGAGTTGCAACTGCCACTGTATGTGCACGATTCGGTTTGCAGTGTATTATTTATATGGGTGCTCAAGATATGGAAAGACAAGCCCTTAATGTGTTCAGAATGAAACTCCTTGGAGCAGAGGTTTGTTTGCTATTTTCGTTTTCATCTTAATGCGAAGTACTCAATATTAGACTAGAGTTTATATCATATCCTGTTAACTTAAAAAAATGATTCTATGGGCTACAATAAGATATCAGTTGTTGAAACTGTGTTATTTTGTTTGATTGAATTTATGTTAGATAGAACTGCCTTTCTTTGAAATTTGGATTTAGATGTGTTCTTGCTCTACCCATGGTAAATATGGTATACCACTAGTCACTAGAGGTGGCAAAATGGGTGGGTTCTAGAACCGGGTTTAAATGTTTTATTTTTATATACATTTTATGAATTAGTGGCGTTGTTGCAATGATGTGTGTGTACCATGCATACAGTAAATATTCTATATTTATAAAAGCCTGATCTTGTTCTACTCGTGACATACCTCTCTTAATGCTAAATGGACACAAATGAGAGCTTTTACTCATTGTCCTGTGATTTTGTGAACGGACATTTGTTGAACGAATATTTGTAACTGCTCTAGTGAAAGATATTCAACTCGTATACTGTGAGACCAACTTTCTAGATAGAAGTTAGCCTTCAGATGATTGCATTGGAGTTGTACCACTTAGGATAGCTGAAGATAAGGATTATAATGAGATGTTTGCATGTGCTGCAAAAGTAATTATTGTGACTTGATGTCCAAATAATCAGTTCTGCAATATTTGGTAAAACTCGTTCATTTATCATTTTTTTAGGACGATAATAATCATGTTTGTAGAGGTGGACAAAGAAACAAAGACTTTTTCCATGAAATAACTGATTTCTGAACATATATGTGAAACTACATAGCTATGTGTAACTTTAATCAGTTTGATTATCTGTTTATGTAATTATCTGATTACAGGTGTTTATATATTTACTCTAAAAAGATACATCCATACATCTGCTTTTCCATATGAGATGTTATATGGTATCTTGATGCAAAATATCTACACCTACTTCTACCTAGATCTTGAAGGGTCTGGAGAATAGCTTCATGCATCTCTATCTTTAAGTAAAAAAATGAATCAAGTAACACCCAATGCCGTCTTCCACGGGTTTGGGTTCCAATACCACGACGGTGTATGGAAATGAATGTGATAACTATTCTTCTAACTTTCAGTTGGAGAAGCTTATCTCATTTAGAGATTCCAAGATTACTATATTGAGTAAATAGATACAACTTCAATCTAGTTTAGCTTTTAACTTGAAATTTTGCTACAACATAGAGGTGCTAAATTCAATCCATTTACTTATGGGAGGTCAAATAAAAGAATTGGCTAATATGTGAACCGATCGAAAGCCACCTGAAGTCTATTGTATTGCATACAACATGTTAAATCAGCTTAGTCAAAGATTTAGATCACTATTGTAACAAATTTACAGTACTGCTTGTTATCTGTAAAAATGTGTAATTGGCAAAAAAGTTTTTGTGGGTCAACCTACCCCACCTGGCTCGTTTCAGCGGGTACTTAAAAATGACCCATCTTGACCTGAACAATTTACCCAAACTCCCATCTTGCCATGTATACTGTGACGTAATTTAGGTTGATGCTTCATCTGTTCATCCGACCATTCACAGTGATTGTTAACATTTTATAGGTTAGAGCAGTTCATTCGGGGACAGCCACACTAAAGGATGCAACATCAGAAGCCATACGAGACTGGGTGACCAATGTGGAAACTACCCACTACATCTTGGGCTCTGTTGCAGGCCCACACCCTTACCCCATGATGGTAAGGGACTTCCATGCAGTGATTGGTAAAGAAACAAGAAGGCAGGCGTTAGAAAAATGGGGTGGAAAACCAGATGTTTTGGTTGCTTGTGTTGGTGGGGGATCAAATGCTATGGGCCTGTTTCATGAGTTTGTTGATGACAAAGAGGTTAGATTGATTGGAGTAGAGGCTGCGGGTTTTGGCCTAGATAGTGGAAAACATGCAGCAACGTTAACAAAAGGAGAGGTCGGAGTGTTGCATGGAGCCATGAGTTATCTGTTGCAGGATGACGATGGACAAATCATTGAGCCTCATTCTATTAGTGCAGGGTAAACTGAACATTTGACGTTCCTTTCGTCTACATTAGATGTGGCAAAATGCAGGGGGTGGGTAATGATCAAAATGGTTTAGGTCAAATTAGGCATGGTTTGGGTTTAAGGCAAAACACAAAGGTATATTACTTTTGTTAAAGGTAATTAGTGTGTCATATGATCACGATGATTTATGAGTTCTAACAAGGATCTTAGCCTTTGAGCAATTTTCATCCAGTTTGACATGTTTCCTTTTTACCCATTAGAGTTTAAACATTGCCTGAAACAACTCAACTATCATGAATGGGCTGAAATTGCCACCTTTAGTCTAAATGTTTCCCGGTTGCCTGCTCCCTTCGCTACATGTTTCTGATTAGTCACCTCTTCTTGATGTTAAATCATGGTGTGTTGTAGGCTGGACTACCCAGGAGTTGGACCAGAGCACAGCTTTCTGAAAGATCTGGGTCGGGCTGAGTATCATAGTATCACTGATGAGGAAGCATTGGAAGGTATGTTTATGATTCACAGGGTATTTTTACATGCATCATAACATCTACAACAAAACAAAATTGATCATCAGAGTTGAATTAAATTACTTATTTATCCTTTCTTTTAGCCTATTCTAGGAAACATTTACTCTCTATTCAGAAGTAATTCTCATGTGTGGAAGTCCATTTTTCATCAAATTCTATTGTCATCAACCTGTCTAATTAGACAAGCTCTCTCCATATTCACTTTCAGTTTGTGTATCAAAACACCCCTTTATGAGCTTTAAAAGTGTCGATTTCTTCTCTAGAACCACGTTTACTTTCACTATATTGCATTACAGAGTAATTGTAATTTTTTTTTTTATTCTTGTGTTTTTGTAAATGCAGCTTTTAAGAGACTATCGAGATTAGAGGGCATCATCCCAGCTCTGGAGACATCTCATGCACTAGCTTATCTAGAGAAACTATGCCCAACCTTACCTAATGGCACCAAAGTTGTACTTAACTGCAGTGGCAGAGGTGACAAAGATGTTCATACGGCCATCAAGCATTTGCAGGTTTGATGCTGTAGCTTCAAGAGGTCAGAGACCATAAGAGTCATAATACTATCGGAAAAAGTTGTTATATGTTCTTTGTTTCTTTCTTGGATGACAAATTTCAGAACTCGCACCTTAATATCGTCATAATATTATCGGAAAAAGTTTTTATATGTTCTTTATTTTTTTCTTGGATGACAAATTACAGAACTCGCACCTTAATATCGTCATAATATTATCGGAAAAAGTTGTTATATGTTCTTTTTTCTTTCTTGGATGACAAATTACAGAACTCGCACCTTAATATCATGTTTGTTCATGACATCGATTTTCTTGTTCCTTTTCTATCTGCATTTTATGAGCAAGGTCTCTCATATTCAAATGTAAAATTCACACTCATGCGTTTGTCCTTGCGTGTATACATGTTTTCATACAACTTAGATGCTAAACCATATAGAACACTAAATTTATTTCATCCGGTTTTATGAGAGACATGCTTTGAAAAGGTTATCATTTTGTTTTTGGATGTTTACAATAAGCAGACAGGCAATTTAAGGAAATGAAATGGCTGAGAAATTGTGAAGAATTCCAATGTTGATAACTAACATGTCTGCTGGTTTTTTCCTTTCTTCATATGTGTTATTACAGTATCTTACTTTAGCTGTATTTTCGACTCGAAATTCATCCCCAACGTGTGTATGTGTGTAAAGAGCCATTAATCTCAACCCGAATCCTCTTCAGCAGGTATATCTTGATCATGCCATTATATAAAATGCACCCATTATAGTATATATCAGTATATACCTAAAGTGTCAACAGAGCACTTCACAACTCAAAAATCAATAAAATTAGCATAACCCAACTTTATAAACCATGAACCTAAATCAAAAACTTCTCAATGCAAAAACATGTAAAGCAAAGGGATGAAAACGTGTGATCGATGATGCTGATGGCAAGCGGACACCAGTGACGATCAAAAGGGGCAGTGGATTGAAGAGAAATCAACAAAAGGCAAGTAGTTCAGGGTCGGCTTGAACAATTTCCATGTCTTGTTTCCCTAGACTCACAAGTGCTTCAATGCTACCATCCCCATTCGGGCCATCCATCAGTATAAAGCTGTTCTTCCCTACATTTCCAGCAAGAGTTACTTTAACAGGCTTCCCCCATCCAAAATCGATACCATATGTAGGATACCCGCATACACTTGTACACACATAATAATCCTTCATTTTGTTTCGCTGCCCTTCTGCATAATCTTCCGAAAAATTGTTTAAAATGTGCCCATGGATACTTTGGATATCTTTTATGCCTGCAACTTCCATCTTTTTCTTCTTAAGTTCGCCAATTATATACTCGGGCCTCATTTCACTTTCGTTTCTCGTTTCAACATCCAACATTGAGAGAATATTTCCAATGCTGTTTTCAGGCAACGGCTCGATCATTTTCCTTCTTATGTTGACAGCAACGCTGATTCCGGTGGGTTTATAAGGGCCTGAATTATTTTTAGTAGCTGCTGCCACAGAAGATTTATAAAGTAACCAAGTCAAAGCTTCAACACGAGTAGGGTTTGTGATGGGTTGTCCGGATTCCATAGACATGGCCATGGCTTTGAGTTTAAGGTCGTTTATCTTTGAGCCCGGGAACATGAAACTCCTTGTGACACAATCGTTTGGTGTATCGATATAAACTCCTGAGAAATTTATATTAGTGTGTTCACAAGTAATAAAATGTGGGTCAATGGGAATCTCAGGTGTAACTTTTTTGGTACAAATTCGTGTCATTTTAGCCCAGTCGCTATAGAAATGGTACAGACTACTACCATCTGCTATCTTGTGAGATAACGACACTGCCACTGCTACTCCCCCACATTCAAAATGATTGACTTGAACTGCTAGAGGGATCACACTGTTGTTTAGTAGATGATCATGACTTTGAAGGTTCATGCTGTTAAATACACGGCCGTATGGAAAACATTGGTTGAGATCATCATGTTGTGAGTTTTGGAGATATTTCGTGAGCGTGCTGTCAACAGATGCTTCAAGAAACTCAACTCCCTCGTCGTTGCAATCTACATGGGTCGGGGCCATTTTTGCATACCTACCAGCAAAAGGGTAATATTTAGTAAGAGTTTGAGATAACGAGTTCTTGAGGTCAAGCGTTTTATCATGGGAACTAGGATATGTGCCCGTGTTTTGGTAGAATGTAACCAGCGGAGTGAAAGTGCTTGTAACAATTTGATCAAGCGACGAAAGATTGTATGTTCTTTGGTGAGAAGGAGTCGGAGAGGAAGGTTTGATCATTTCTCGTGAGACAATTGTGTGAATTCGCCTTCTACCAAATATTACTATTAGACTATTGATTATTGTCATCTTCACAATGGAAGGGCTAGCTTTTTGAGATAACACCATTGTAGTTTCTCATATATCCTCTATATATATATAGACAGACATTTGAATAAATAAGTAAACAAGGTAAATGAATTTATAAACCAAGCATGAGGTTTGATACTGCTATATACAATCTTTGACGTGGCTAGGAAAGAGTTTGAAAAGGTCAACTCCCGGATAGATCAAGTACATATGAGTCAAAAGACTTGTTTTACCCAAATATTTATTCTGAACAGAGAATCTTATTCAATTACCCGTTTATATAAATACATTTACGAATACATGCACTGACAAATGTATTTTTTGGACCCTTCAGCCTTGGCTCTTGTGGTACTAGGGGTTGTGATATAAATATATTTATTGGTGTCACAGTCGTAGCTTGTAAATGAGCTTTTGTTGTCAAGCTTCGTGTTTGTTCTTGCCGGCCTCTTGTTGCCGCACCCCTAGCCAGTAGCCACATGTCTCGTAAGCTCTTATGCCACAGTCAAAATGATTCCCTGCCATCTGCTCGCGTCACTACATTTGTCTGGTCAGTTAACTTTTCTTGATTTTAAGCCTTGATCCCTTGCAGGCTGAACTACCCAGGACTCCAGGAGTTGGACCTGAGAGCAGTTATCTAAATCTTAAATCACATTCATCTTCAGAGAGGTCAAATGCGCACGGTGTTGTATGTGCAAGATCAAATATTCTTGAAACTACACATGTTACCTTCATGGCCTCATACAATGGAAATTACAAATAAGAGAGAAGCCAAACACAAAATTATAATGAAACGATTGTCATGTCTTTCTTAGTAACACCTTGCTTCTCATTATAAAACACGAACTGTACATGAGGGTTATACATCACAACTACATCAAAACATCCCCAAAAGGGCAAAAAATGACATGAAGCTCTTAACTCTCAAAAATATGCTCATCGAAATATAAGTAGGTACATGCTAATTGACCATTGATGCAATCTCACGTTCAACCCTAGATCAAATATTACCCATAATGTAATCTATACTCAAACTCAGAAATGAACACAGAATTTCACTTGCATATCAGCCATCCTTAAATTTGCATCTTGACATCTCAAAACGTATAGCTTCTTACTTGGCTGCACTTTCTGCTTGAAACTCATTCCCGTGTGTCATGTGTGTATAGGACATGTGTATGTACTCTCATTCTGAATCTTTCTCAAGATGTATCTTGACCACCGGGAATAGTCAGATCAGCCATGGCTACTGGTTACAAATCAAACAAAAGCTGAAATGATGACCCTGTCATCTATATGTTACAGTAAATAAAATGAACCCATCAATCACAGAGTAAAATCAATGAAAAAAACCCATCATTTACAGAACAGTTCAACACTTTACCAACAGCATACAACAACTTCAACAAACAATTATCATGTATGATTCAAATATTTATGTAATCATGATGTGACCTCCCATGAAGCAAAATTTAAAGGTCAAAGAATTCCAAAACCGGTAATATCATATATCTAGAAGGCCAAACTATTCAACCAGAAGTTTGATATGATAAGTCAACCAAAAAACCTTAGAAACATTAAGCTATGGGAAACATCATGGAAACACACAGATTCTTTAAATTATCAAAAACAAGATAGTACCACGAAAAACAACCCCCGGTGTAATTAAGTTGATAAGTTGCTTAGAAATGTTCAAAAAATTAGCACTTTTGTGATTATACAATACACATAAGGAACTGTAAAAAGTCAACAGAGCAGAATTTAAACTCAAAGACAACTTGGCATAATCCAACTTTTAAAACCATGACACGAAATCAAAGATTTCTCAGAGCAGAAACATCTAAAGGAGTACTAACCTCTTTTTAGAAATTAAAAGAAAATCCATCTAAATCAGGGGAGAAAAACCTGTAATCAATGACAGTGACAAGCAGACATCAACAATGTCCTGAAGAGCATGATAAGCAGACGCCGGTGGCTAGCAAAAGCAGCAGTGGCGGTACCATATCATGTGAATCTCACAGTGATATGCCGAGCTTGATATGAATTCAACTTTGAATTTTGATATATACGTATCGGAGTTGATCCAGAATGTTTTCTCTAGAAGTCAGAAGAAAGTAATGACGCATGGAGTAGAGCTCCTGTCCCCCATCTTTAGTTCTTTCCTAACATAACTTTGCTTCTTCAGATCAAGCAGTTGAGTCTTGCACCACCAGATATCCAACTTTTCCAAAACACAAGCATACTTCAAAATGCACTTGAGGAAACATATTTCTGAATCATTAGCATGGAAGTTCTTGAAAGTTATCGTCTTGAGGTGATACGACATGCATATAGGTATGGACGACCAAATTGAAGAATTCTCACCAAGGCGCATACAAAGCTCAAATCCCTGCACAGCATTTAAGATACCTTGCATAAAAATTTAGAAATGTAAAGATACGTGTGTTATGTAACTAGGTCAAGAAAGATAAATATTAGGTATGCATCTTGGGACCACAGCATTATTTGTCCATAATTATAAATTCTTAACATCAAATTTGTAAGTCAATCTTCAAATGTAATTATAGACCTCATGATGAAAATTATCTAAATTTTTTATATTAAAAAAAATGATTTTAGGAGGATTTATTTACATAAATAACAAGCTTTGGGTGACTTTTGAACTGCTTTAACCTTTTTGACCTATTTCCCTTAAGGCTGACTTGCTTGTTTTACCTGGTAAAGATGAAACGTAACCCCAATTGACCCATTTATAGTTTGGGTAAAAACTGCCATCTCTAATTAATATCATTATCATTAGCATTATGTTTCTAACTAGGGAATTTAGAATAATCTACCTCAGATAGAGAAAGAGATTGTAAAGTCGGACAGAAGTTAAGCAGATCCATCACTACTCCAAGCGTATAATTCCCAACTTCCATAGTCAACACAAAATGACTCAAGTTTGAAAACAGAGGAAAATGGTCCACCATGCTCTCTGCATTTATCAGAGACTGCACAGGAAAGAAAATACATAAACACAAGAGTCATTAATGATAGCAAGTTGTACAAAGAGATAAATTCAAATAAAGTCTATCAGATAGAGGTGGCAAGATGGGTGGATCAGGTGACGTGTCAAAATGGGTTCAAGATAAAACAGACTATTTTTAGTATGGATCATCCTAAAAAGTTGGGCTGGGTTGTGATGACCGGAAACACATTTTCTGTGCCTGGGTGACCTTTCAGTTTTGCTAAACCTTTTATATGATCAATTTAAGATAACCACGGCCCATATTGACCCAATCATAAGTAAATGGAATAGTGAGCCAATTACCTTCAAAGTGCGATTAGATAACTTTAAGGACACAACATATCGTAGTCTTTTGAGTAGATCAACAGCGCGAAGTGCAACTTCTTTTTGTCTTGCATGGGGAATAGGAATATGAATGCATGCTTCGACTAGTGAAGATACATTATTCAACAATATTTCATTTGATAGATATCCGATATACTCCAAATATGTAAGATTAGTTGCATCAACAATGATCTTGCAGCCAGTAGGATCATCGAGTTGCCCAAAGGATGGAAGATCATCAATAGTCAAGCTCTTTAAGGTGGAGCTACAAATTGCAACATTCTTCAAGTTCATCCAATCGCAATCCAATAAAACCAATTCTTCCAAAACTGGACAGCCCGAAAAAAGCTTTTCTGTAGAGTTGTCATTCATGAAGGTAACCAGAGCCAGGTGCAAGGTTTTCAGACATGGAAAAGAAATCAAAGAAGGCAGATTAATGACACAATTCATTTCTATTTTCAGGCTAACCAATGATGTGCCATCAAACATACACCGAGGAATCACAAACGTATCCCCTGCTAGGAGACATAAATCAAGCTCCCGAACATTGTGCCGGAT
>JANDBE010000028.1:30963874-30978106 GCA_024320915.1 Erigeron philadelphicus
CTAATATGTCTAAAAATGAAAAACAATAAATATAAAAAAATGTCAAAAAGCTGTCTCTATGCCACTCTCTTTCGCGTCTATTTTCATCCACGAAAGTTGCCAGGTCAGAAAGGCCTACCATTCTGTTTACAGCTGGACAGCCACGTCAACGATCTGCGTGATATCTTGGTCATGCGTTTTCATTACGCTACGAAAGTTACAAACAAATTAGCATAAGGTACAACAACCAGCAAAATATCAAAGACCTTTTCTCTTCCTTTTCTTGAAAAAAAAGTCATTACATTGACACCATTTAGACTAGCACACTCTCTATCAAAAATAGACATTCATGATTCATCTTCTTATGAAAAATAAGAAAAAAAAGAATCTTACGAAAACACAAAAAATGAATGAATCTAATCCTCCTCTTTTGCTGAAACATTTGTCAGAAAAGTTCAAAGAACCACTGGAACTGATGCAAGAACTTGAGCGTATGAAAGTGATCAACAAAAAGATCCCACTTCCTACAGTTATTGTGTTAGGAGACGAATCCGCAGGGAAAACCACTCTTGTAGGAAATATAGTCGGAATAAGTTTGCCGTGTGGGCTTAAAGTCCCACTTGTGCTAAACTTCAAATATCATTCTGAAACATCAATAAAATTTCAGCGAGTGGGAAGTAGTGATACTGGTATAGGTGAAACACTAGAAGTTACAGAATCTGATTTGGGGAAGACACTTCAGAAATATGCTCAGTTGATCCTATCTAAAGAAAAAAAAGATCGTTCGTTTTCTCCCATATCTTTAGTTGTTTTACAACCATATGTAGATGATTTCACCATCATTGATGTACCGGGCATCCAGCATCACCAGGATAAAACTAACCAAAAAAGCGAAATGGATGCATTTGAAGGTAATTATTGATTTTCTTCGTATTCCTTTTAAGTTAATGTTATACCCAATGTGTGTTTATGTATGTATTTATGTAATATGTATGTACAAATTAGTGTTATATGCAATGTGTATGTATGTACAAATTATTGATTTCATTCATATTCCTTTTTAGTTAGTATTATATGCAATGTGTATGTATGTATTTTGTTCTTAGGTCCCTGTATCTTGTTCTTGACGAGATTGGGTATCGTTGTTATATTTATTTATTCGTAGTTCATGTTTGATTCAATTGAAATGATATATGAGAAAACCGTTTAATGTTTGGGAAAAATATACATTGAGAAAATTTCTTTTTTGTTTCAAATATAACGCTTGCAAACCTATTCACAAGTGTAGTCAATTTTAGTTCGTCTTGACCCCTTTGCCTTCCTTTGCCTCTACCATTACCTTTGAGCTATTTTGACCTATAAAACAACACCGCCAAACGGGGTAAGCACAACACTTAGTGAGTATATAGAATTTAAACATACAATAGGCAAATCACAAGTACATCAAAATGCCGTTATATATGTAAACGACTAGATAGCACACCAAAATGCAATGGTGTATACAATATGCTCAGCGGCTTATATAAAAATATCAGAATGCCATGATGTATGTTATCAACGACATAGTACAACAAACTGTTATGAAGTACGATAACTACAAAAATATACTACATGTATCAAATAACAAGTTTAGCACATAATATTGAGGATAAAATGGTCTGGGTAAATAGTGCTGGGTATGAGAAGAAATTTACTGTGAGGAATGTTTGGATTGATATTAGGGAAAATGATGTTAAAGTGCCATGGAGGAATATTATTTAGTTTAGTCAATGTATCCCTAGTTAGGCTTTCATAATGTGGTTGCCTATGAGAGATAAATTACAAACCGAAGAAAGACTGAAGAAGTGGTACCCTACAATTGCATACTCGTGCACATTATGTGGTAAACAAGCCGACTCATTGGAACACCTGTTTTTCGAGTGTGAGTACTCTGGGTACATTTGGAAAGAGTTAAAAGAGTTTATGGATGAAATAAGTATCCCTAATAATTGGCAAGACATTAAGAACTGGTTTTGCAATAAGAAGCATAACAACTCTGTGAGGAGTGTTGTTCAAAGAATTGTGTTTGCTGCTTGCGTGTACATTATTTGGAAAGAACGAAACTCTAGGGTATTCAACAGAGCCATAATACCAAAGGAGAAACTGAAGGAGCAGGTTGTGGGCATTGTTAGACATAGGTTAATGAGTTTGAAGTTTAAAGAAGGGAAAGCATACACTGAATTAAAAGAATAATTGGATCTCTGCTAGTGGTGATGATGAACTGTAGCTGCAAAGGGATGACTTAGAATGGAGAAGCAAAGCAATGATACTTTAGAGGGGTAGAATATGAAAGGAAATAGATATTTAGATGTATAGATAGGTTTATTGTTTCATTTAGTTCTTTGATAGGTCATAAATTGTAATCTGGTTTTTTGATATAATAATAGATAAATTTTATGAAAAAAATAAAATAAAATAAAAAAAAGTTTAGCACATAAACACATATTATCATAAGAAGGCATAATAACCACAATACAATCATCAACACAATCATATGGAAATTCTTACACAACTGTAATCCATTTTCTTATGATTCAGTTACATGTTTAAGTTCCATATACTCACCTTTGCGGCTAAAGGTTTGGAAATCTACACACGACTACTTCCAACTTCTTAGCAACGAAACAAACATTACAATACAACTTAGTAAAAATGCTAAAATTAAATTTTCAGTCCTAATTCAATTTGACTTTCAAAGTCAGACTTCACAATTAGCTACTAACAAAGGCTATATTTCTAGTTAGTGCACTTCTGGCTTAATCAAGTTCTAATCCAACCTCAATGCATCCAAATGAACCTACTCAACCCATAACAACCTTGGGTAGCAATTTAGCATCCTTTTATCTATTTTGACTATTAGCATATTCAATATCACTAGTTAATCTTAACCTCTTAAAATAATTGTTTGAAAAAGCAAAAGTAATGATTCCTGGATGTTTAACATCATAGAAAAAAAACACTGGGTGACAGAAGGACCTGATCCATTTCTTGAAAGCACTAGAAATACCCCCAAATCGATGAAACATGAAACTCTAATCTGATCAAAAGCCTAAATCAATTTGAAAGAATCGAGCAAGGATTACTACAGAATCTCCAATGAGATCAAAATATAGAACGGTTTTGCTCTCATCCCATATAGAAAACTATAATCCAAATTACAACATCCAGAATACAATCAAAATATCTAGATCACGCACAATTAATAAGAGAAAACTTGATAAAAAGTTATTATGAGAATGATTATTATGTTGTAAGATTACAAAACAATTGAATATCAAGTGATCGATATCTAATTATCCAATGAACAGATCAATACCCCAAAAATAGTAGGGTTAAGACAATGACTGAGAATAAAATGTATGAATGAATGTTATGTATCTGCTGAAAAGAACAATGACCCATATATAAGGTCCTTTATCATCTATTCAAAGAGCCCTCCAAGTATCTTCATGGTTAGTCCCTTGTTGACCATTTTGACTTCAGTCTTTATCCTTTACTTCTATATCCCAGTCATACACAGGTAGTCCTTGAGTCAATTCTAATCATACGATATTTTCTAAGATTAGAATTAAGATTAAAACGTGAATTGTTAAGAATGTAGCTTTTATATATGCACATCCTTTCGTTTCTAATTCAAACTTGTTAAGATCGCCAAGAGTTATGTTAAAAGAGTAAGGAGTGCATTGTTTGGAAAAAGAGGGTAAAACACATCAAATTAGCTGATTTGGCCGCTTTGACCATAACATTCCTGCTAGTCTGTTAATAATGTTTAGTACTGTGGTTCTTGATTGAGAGGTCAGATTGGCCATTTAAACAGAACTTGACTGACTTGCCCGGTTTGATGGTATATGAATATAGTCATAAATGGGTAGCTATATTGTATTTTTTTAGGCATAGGGTGCTAAATGTTAGACAAGATAGTTACAACTTGTGGTTATGTGCCTTATTGATTTATTCATTATCTGAGATTGTTTTATTTTGTGTCTTTAGGTTACATATCTGAGCAGGCAAAAGCAGAGTGTGTTTATATAAATGTTATGTCCGGTTCAGCAGACTTGGATAAATGCCTTTCCAGAAAGTTGCTTTGCCAGCAAGTTGATTTGCTAGGTAAACAAACCGTTCCTGTTATTTCAAAGTTGGATCTATGCTCTAAAGAGATGATTACTGATATAACAGTGAACCAAACCAAAAGCAACCCGCGTTTTGGTTATTGTTATGTCAAGGCTAACGAAAGTGCTGCAAGCGATAAATCTGTTGTGAAAGAAACTGTTAGTGAAGTAGAGTCGTATCTCTTATTAAAGCATGGGGGAGAGTACCTAGGGTTTAAATATGTTGTCAAACATGTGGTTATCGGAATGCTTTCCATTATCTTCAACCATGACTCTTTTCTTAATTACCAAATTAATAATGATTTGAAAGAAACTACTTTGGAGAAAGATAGACGTGTTGTTAAGTTTGCTTCAGTAAAGCTAGCCATTCCAAAAATAATCGCTATTGTAGCCTCTGCGAATATAGATATACACCAAATCATCTTTTCTGGGGAGTATGGAAAGTTTAAGACTGATGAATGCATGTTTTTTTCATTAAGGATGACTACCAAACTTAAACATTTCCGTGCCCAGTTGCTTGATGTTAGATTTAAGGACGTAGAGTTTTTAGATTATGAATATCAGCTGGTAAGCTCACAAAACTCTTTGTCTTTGGAGAACATTGCCTCTTCTGAGTTGATTTTAGCTATTCTCGAGAAACAGATATTAGCAGCACGAAATACCATCAGTAAGTGTGTAAAAGATATTTTTGAATATGTTCAGCTCATATTAGAGAAGGTTTTAATATACCTTGCTCAAGAGTACCATCAGTTGCATCTGGTATTGAGGCAAATAGCTAGAGACATTGCTCAATGGGCCAAAAAAGACTTCATGGAAAAATTGGAAAATGTTTTAAAGTTGGAACAGAAGGTGGTAAATACGCTGGAGGACCGTTACACGGATAATTTGAAGGAATTGATGTCGGTGGAAATAAGCGATAATGATTTGGAGGCTGGAGAGAAAACGATTGAAGGATTTGGCAAGGTGAAAGTGAGCCACTTGAAACAGTATTCTAAGCATAAAGTGGGCATGGCCCTCAAATTAAAACTCGTGTTTTCTCTTTATTGGGTGTACGTAGTTGAACGATTGGATGGATCGTTCTCCATGAACCTGCTGTCCTCTTTAAAGGACATGATAAAGGGTGGAATCGAGGAAATTTTGGCTTCTTATTACTCGAAATCGTTTGAAGAGAATAAAATGAAGCTGTTGGAAGTAGAGCCGGTGGTGGATATTAACTTGAAAAAACTGGAAACTCGCACCGTGTTGCTCAACAAAATTACAGAAGCGATTGCAAAGCTGCAGGAGGAATTCGCATTCCTTATCTAAAGGTCAGCTTTTTAGATTTTTTGGTATGGCTAGGAGTTCACGTGCATTTTTATTGTTATTGAAAGTTATGTAAAAATTTTAATGTAGTTAACTGTAAAATCATTTAATCATTATAGGTTGGTGAAAGATGATGGAAGGCTTGTTGCTGTTGAGAGGATTATAGGTTGGTGAAAGATGATGGAAGGCTTGTTGCTGTTGAGAGGAGTTTGCTATTGAGAGTCAGATGGGAGTTTGCAATTGAGAGACAGATGGGATGTTGCATAACTCTCAAAAATAAAACATTTTCATTTTATATTTTCAGTTTTTAATTTTGAAAACAATTGTGTTTCTTTTCCAATTATGTATGCAACATTTATTTTGTTATGAGTTGTGATGTGATGTCTTGTAATGTCTAATAAGACTTATGAGTATTTTTTTATGTTATGCTATCGAATTTTAAATGTTAAATATTACTCGTACTATATGATTTTATATATAAAAGTTCAAAAGAAAATGAAGAGCCGTTTAACTGTTCAAGCCAAACCGATCTAATTGGTTTTAGTTGGTTTGGTTTGATATAACGATTTGGACGGATTGGTTTAAAAAATCATTAAATCGTATGTATTGGTTTGGTTGAGATTGTGGGCTGAAACCATCCAAATTGGACTATGCATATCAATGCAAGTTTTCTTAAAAAGTGGTTCATTTGCATCCAAGAAAACTGCCAATGATACACTTCTATCGGTGTTTGGGCTTGGTAAAATGCATATGGTAGGTACCCTCTCATGCAATCTGATTCTGCTTCACCTCATTACAGTTTATCACAATCCTACTTCCTACCAGTCTCATCTCTATCCAATCCCCATACTATTGGTAGAACGAGACCAGGACATCAGCTAGCGCTTTCTTCATAACATTCGCATCAAAGTAATTTGTGGATCCACCTGGTCTGTATATATAAACCGAAGGAATGTTAATCCTACCAACAATAAAATCCATATATCCGAGACCCATAGTTGCATAGGAGAATTTACCATGGTCTTTGATGGACAAATGATTGATGATTTGCAGAATTAGTGCTAGTACGAGGTACGTGTATGGTGGTGTTTCATTTGTTATCTTCAAATAATGGTAGAAACATAGTCAACAGACCTGTAGATAGACTGGAGGTATAAAATGTAATAAATGACATCTTGAATCCAAATTACCAGGGTTAGAAGTAGGGATGAGCATACCTTTTCAAGTTTAGTAGTTGGTACTATCCCCTATACCAGGCACTTTTTTTTCTTCATATTTTCAATAGATAACCACCTCTAAAATTGAATATCATTTATTTCTACACTTCTTACTTGAAACATCTGTAATCATTACGAAAACTATAGACAAACCAATACATCATAAGTTTTATTCGTAGTAGTCACTAAAAAACCATAATTTTGTAAAACTTATTAAATAATTACAAAATTAATAGAAAACAATTTACATTATTATTGATTTATACTTTGATTAAAATAATAATAAAAAGTTATGTTTGCATATGGATACTTGTATTATAATTGAATTTAATGATAACGTGTATGTGCAACACTAACCCAAACATATATAGAAATGAGCATAGGATCCTAAAGCCTATCCGGTAGGCCAAAAACGGCTATATGTACCAGGCTAAGAAATGGATCTGTTGGGTCTAAAGGCTCTAGCGAGTCGTGACTCATGGGGGAAGAGAAGTTCAATTTGGATCCAGGGCGTATAGATAAGTAAAACATGAACCACTTGGCACCGTAAGGAATATTGCATTGTCCACAACATCAGGACTCCCATACAGAAGCACTACCATAGACGAGTTCTTAGCTGTTAAATCAGTAGGGTATTTTTGTTCATCGCCATATGATGAATGCCTTTGTTAATCAGCTATTACACTCAACACTTACTATACCAAGATGTTGGCTGTTCTACTGTTCCCACTAAAACTGTAAAGCAAGCTGCCTGGTAAAGATCAAATCTGTCCATAACCTAATACTTCACTCCACCTTGCTTACCACATCCTATTAGATTTCAGATATCAAGCACATATCACAGCATAACTGAGCAGTAAGCACCATTGTTGTTCCAAGGTCATTAACTATTTTACAAACCAAAAATGCATCTCATATTTATAATCTGTTCTTTTTAGGTTATAAAAGCCACCACCCTATAATAACAGAAAGCTTAAACAAATGATTAATGAAAGTCATAAAACAATGTCCTAATCTGATTAAATACCACAATAGCTAATTACACACGACCCAGTGCACATGAAGGTGTGATGATTTATGAGTTGCCATGCATTCGAAACTAGATACATACTGATAAGCAAAAAAAGAAACAGAAATCACTAAAAAGGAAAGATGTTTATGAATTCATAAGTCAAATTACCAACCAGAGTACATAGAGATCAAGCTCTAAAACAGGTAAAAATCGGTGCACAAAATCCTAAACAGTTCTTGCTAATTTTGGAATTACAAGAGTACAAGTCCAAGTTCAGATGGTCTTAAGATATTCTTGATTCTATAGTTGTACAGATAATAGTGAAGCTTACCATCACCTGGCCCGTATTTCAACTCCTTCAAGAAAGTTTCGTTATGCATTACATCCAATGCATTAAAAACATCAAAATCCTTTTGTTTTGCCACAATAAGAGCATCGTTCATTAGTTGAAGTAAAGGAGTCTTGGTGGAGACATTGTAGTAAGAATAAGCAGCCTTCAAAGTTGAGTGAGTCGGGTGGCCAAGAATAGATGATGGCAGAGTATAGAAACTGCAGAAATCAGTGATCTTGTGAGTCTCAGGGCTTTCAACCACGTAACTGTCGACAACATCTTCTTTTGGAAGAATCCAGTGCTCCACGTCGAGTTCATCAAAGTCGGGTGCAACCACAAATTGCATCAAGTATGCCCGAAGCAGTCGGGTCACTGCAGGAACATCACGGAGCTCCATTTTTCTAAAACCGGGTGTAACAGTTGAATCAGGCAATTTATAAAGCTTCATTGTCCTGCTCATTGTCATTCTTGGGCCCAGTCTTGAAAACCCGACATCAATAAGCTTTTTAGGGTTCAAAGACCGATGCCAATATTGGCAAGAAGTAATTGGGGTCGGAAGAACCACCCCTGCAGTATAAGCAGCCTGCCATATGTTTTCCATGTGAACTCTCCTGGTGACCTCTTTGATCATGACAGGGGCCAATCTTTTTGATCGAAGCTTCTTATGAACACACAAGAAATTAACTTCAGCCATGCTAACAATTTCATTACGTACCCTCATTCTTGCAGGAATACCAGTTATGAAAGCCACAAGTTTCTTTGAACTTTTCACGCGAACACCAATGTGCCAGGTCTTATAATAGCCCGGAGGGTGAAGGGCCCATCGCAGAAACTCTTTTGAGTAATTAAACCTGAACATATTTTCATCATCCTCTACATAGTTGTTTGTTAAGAGGTTATAAACCTCAGCACACGTCTCCTCGGAGTCCATATCACAAGTAACCCATTCATAGAGATTCGGAAGATTATAGGGTTCTTGTTTTACTTCAGAGATAGGTGTGGGAGGTTCAATCGGACCTTCTGGCAAAGACGTGTCACGGAGATCCTTGAACTGCCCAACTGGTTGTGTTTCCCAGAACTTGTGCCTTTGTGAAAGAGTAAGGGTATCTTGAACCTCTCTTGACAGCTCATCAATGGATACTTCATTTTCAACAGTCTCCAAAGATGAAGTCACTTGATCTTTGGTATCATCATTTACCGGACCATTGTCTGCCATCGCTAATATCTAACCCTACAAACGTTAATTTATAACATTATTGCAACACAACTGAACCCACGAAAGAAACCAGAAGATAAATCCAACTCGTATAATATCCTTAGATCAAGTAAAACACTTAAATCAGATCAATGTCATGAACAAAATATCAAAGATATCAAATTAATTCATCGTACAAAGATCCATCATGCATTACAAATCCACAATTCACTTCCCTCGAGTGCCGATTAAAGTGAGAATCTGGTGCTTGATGTCAATTTTACTTTTCTAGCATCACAATGTTCAGAAATGGTTCATCGAAACCCATTCCAGCACCAAGTTACACCTAACACTTTTATTTTTATCTTGTCCTAGTATTCCATACTCATATCATAACACAAAGTAACAAGCCTGAAACCAAACATTACTACTTTCTTTACTTGTCACACAATTCAATAAAGTTACCGTTTTTCCATCAAGATTTACCAAAATATCTAAACCCAAAAAACATCCATCAAAGCTAAACATCAAATACATCTCTTATTTTTCTCAAATATATATCTAATAACATAAATTTTATATCAAATCTATATACACACCAGCAAAATCAACTATATATATAATAAACATAAAAAACCCATTAGCATAATTATTATAAGCACGTATTTAACATGATCTAAATCATAGAAACAATATAATAATAATAGTCAAGCTGAAATTGGTAGTAAAGAAGCTGGTAAATAATTGAGCTTACTGTTTTACTGTTAGATCTGAAGATGGTCAACCGATCGGAGATATATATATATGTATATATATCTATGGATTTTGCTTATGGCGAGTATAGCTGAGGATAGCTCAATTAAATCTATATCTTCTCTATATATAAAGCCCTAGCGGCAAATCTGAGAGAATATATATAGAGATATACGGATGTGTGTTTGTATATGTATGTATAATTTTGTAAAAAGAATTGAAGAAGATTGGCCGGTTTAGGCTTTGTAGAACGGCCCACACACTTTGGGCCTGGTTCTAGCTCATTATCTTGTCTAGGGCCCGTTTTCTTTGTTTATTAAATTATGGAATGTATTAAGTGGTATAATGTATAAAGTATAAACAATGTTTGTATGTATTTTTTTTGAACAGTTAGTCGGTATTCGACATCACGGAAATGTAGATCGTAAGCCGTTACAGGTGATTCAGGGAAAAAACCCATAGACCTGTCACTCCTAAGAGTCGAACCCAAAACCTATGAGAAAAACCAGGGATGCATCTGCCAGTTGAGCTAGGCTTCATTTGCATGTTTGTATGTATTAAATACGAGTATAAAATAGGTAATTAATGGTATTTTTATTTAGTAAGTTAAAAAAGAAACAAAAAATTTGACTAAATGCATTAAGTTATGAATTATTAAGTCTATTAAATAGAATAGATTACGACCCTTGACTTAATAAAATATATTTAACCCATTAAGTTAATACTCTTTTTTTAATTAATTAATAGAAAACAATTATACTAACCTAGTTCAAAGATACAACTTTTATTCATTCAGTCATTTAATCTACTCAACACTTAAAAGTTAAAAGAACAAACTAAACCCTTAATCTATTAATCTAATACCAACATGTATCAGGATTAATCGAAAATAAATCATGTAACATTAGCTGGATAAATATGGTAATACTTGTTGGGTAATATAACAATCGTACATGTTGACCGTTGACGTTTCTCGGAAAGAATACGAGATGATAGGTTAGAGTCTATGATGTCTTTCTTTCACGTGCCTATAAGGAGACTTTACTCTATGTTAGGTAAAGACTAAAGAGTAGGTGTTAGCTTGTATTTTTCTAGCCTTTTGTGTTGATTAGTCTAGATAGGGATGTTTTTTTTGTTTGGCTATTGCATTGTACGCGAGGATTATGTAAATGTTATTCCATCACTCAATGGGATGTCAGAACTTATTTTTTTGATGAATAAAACCTTTTACCCAAAAAAAAGAAAAAGTGTTGCAGTGTTATGGGTGACGATATACGAACTAGCAAGGTGTGCATTCTCATGCCATTTGGAGACAACATGTAGTAACCATCATAGAGCATTTGGGTATTCGATGAGATCCATCAATCAAAATAGGTTACACGTTATAGACTTATCGTGAATAATAGGCATATAGTTGTGAAATTGTTGATCAATAATTTTGTATACAGTTAGAGATGAAAACAAGCTATTCTGATTCAATAGTTCAATGTTAGTTTGGGTTGAGTATATCGTTGGATTAAAAAACCGGAAAAGTATTTGATTAAAGGTGTAACTTGTAAATGACGAACATATTTTTGTATTTTTCGACCATTATATGCCGTCTTTTAGAACCAACATTTCATGTATGGACATGACCGTCAACAACATAAAGCATCATTCATTGAAGATAACTAATGACGCATGTATTTTATATTTCTTGTTAGATATGTCGTCCTCTGATTCCAATGTTTCTAGTGTATGCCATGGCTGAGAAGAGCATTGCTAACTAAATCATCGATATCTAAATATTTAGACGTTATTACTTCTGAGATGCCCAAAAATGAGTCGGGTATAAATAACACAACATGGTTTTCCAGATATCCAAGTTGATATTCGTAGCACATACCATATATATTGTACTTGTTTAACTAATACACTCATACACTGACACAAATGGATCCTCTCAAGTCGAAGAAACATGAGAGATCCTATTATATACACACACTAAAGTATCAATCAAACAAACACTATATAAGGATACATATATTTGATTGCTTTTGACGGATAACAACACAGCAAATAACATGTTTGATTGCTCTGTATACATGCAAGTGTTAAGTTGTACGCTACCAACATATATCTTTAAATTCTTTTTCTTTCGTCAGTATCGCATCCTGAACTCATTAATGAGGTTATCCACACATCATCCGACCTCACAGGTTCATCATCATCGTTCCTATGCCAGCTCCAATAGGCATGGCTTGAGTTTACTATCTTGAGCTCACCATGACCAAAACTTGCTTCACGAAACACAGACCATTCTGGTGATGGGTCCTTGTACCTGTTGAGGGTTGAGTGAGATTTAAGGTCTCAAGTGATCAGTGATGGAATCTCAAGATTTATGTTTAGTCCAAATAATGAACAAAAATGTAATCACCAATACAGAATCATAAAGTTAACTTCCATAAAGGTTCATCTGAGGATATCTACCAACAATACAGGTAAACTTAAAGGCACTAGAGTGAACACAGAAATATGTGGAAGTCGGATAACGGCGACTTGTTTATTGTGTACTGGCCAAAGCAGGTCACGTTGACCCAAAACATTAAGAACTTTTTTAAATAATTAGTGTTTTGGATAATCTAACTTTTTTACAAAAGTTATTTAGGAGATTGTACTTTGAGTGACCATCTTTGGCCCATGCATTTGGCCTGTTTCAGTTCTAAACCATGCCATTCTTATGTTACCCATTAAACCCGTTAGAGATAAAACATAACCCAAATTGACCCATTCTTTGTAATAGGCCCAAGTTACCACCTAAAGACACATATATACAAAGAAAGAGTACTCAAGGCATTAGCAAGGCTCATGAAACACTTGCCTGGTCTGTAAACCTTCTTTGTTTCCTCCGTCTCCAATCGTCACATGAACAGCGCCACATGGGTTAGATTTTCCATTATACACGCGTTTCTGAAAGAGAGAAAAAAATAGAATGAGTAACAGAGTCATATGTTAAAAGTATGAAACTAGCACAGGATGTTAAGGATACCGTGCGTTCATAAGCATGCACATGGCCAGCAAAGACCATATCAACACCAGCAGCATGAAGTAACGGCTCCATTGCTTCCATCATCTTGTCTCCTTCACCTTGATGTGCATAATTACTGTTATACCACGGGACATGAAATAATGCAAGTAACCAAGGTGTCTTTTCACGGTCTACTGTGGAGAGATCCGCCTGTAGTCCGAGATTGAATAAAAAATTAGAATGAAATATCAAAACATGAAAACTCGTTTAAAAAGTTTAATTCAATCAGATAAAAATGGATTTAAAGCAGTTTTCCATATAAGGTTACAATTAGTTCAATATAATCCTCAAAGAGGTTATAGAATAATGAATCCCATTCTTTATCAAAATAGAAACAAGCATACCTTTAACCAATTATATTGTTCAGAGTTCTCATCATAATCTGTATAGGAACCAAGCATGACAATATGAGCCCCTGCAACTTCAAACGAATAATAGAGATTTGATGTTGATCCACTTTCTTCATAAGGCATCTTCCATCTAGCATTATATGCTGCAAATCCATCTTTTAGAAATGGTATGTTCTCCTTTTCATGATTCCCTTGAGTTACCATCCATGGCCTTGCACTTGCTAGTGGTTGTACCAGGTTCCCAAAGGTATCCCACCTACGTTGTATGTAATCAGCGTAAGAAAGGTCACCAGGAAGCAAATGCAAATCATATTGACATTGGTCAATGTGGTCCAAAGTTGACTTTGTCCAGCCAGTTTGACCTAAATCACCAGCCACGGCTAATGTAACTGGAAATTCTGATGGCGGGGTTTTAAAACTGAGCTCGGGTCCTTCACCACCACATCTATAGTAGTAAACAGTGCCGTGTTCTAATGGACCGATAACAGCATGGTGGATTGTCCCTGAGCTATATAAAAAATAGCTGTAAGAGGTAGTATCTCCATGACCCTTAAAGCTGTATTTTCCAGGTGATGTTCCATATTCAACGAGTGAAGGAGAAGATGAATCACTAGTGATCCATGTAACACGGATGTGTTTATCCCCTGCCAAGGAAATATGCACCTGCATTTACTATACTTGTCAGTCCTAGGCACAAATACATGTAATAAAGTTAAGCTAGGTTGAAAGATACCAGTGACGTTATTTGCAGAAAAAGTATATCGCAAAACCCTCAAACAAATTGATTTGATTCTTACTACAATGAAACATCTATAGATAGTGTCATAAAAACGGAGGACCAACCTAAAAGATAAATAAAGGCTTTTTTATTATATGTG
>JANDBE010000028.1:31030016-31042771 GCA_024320915.1 Erigeron philadelphicus
GAAGATTGATTGGACTGTTAGCCATGAAGAAGGTGGATTGTGGTATGAGATTTATTAGGATAAATTATTTAAAAGAGTTGTGTGTGTAAATATGTAGTATGTAGTATATATAGGAAAGGTGAAAAGGTAAAAGAAAAAAAAAACAAACAAACGACTCCAAAAATTAAAAAACAAACCGTTGGCAAGCCTCGAAATCTCCCAAGATTTGAGTGGTGGAACGCGTGGTGTGACCACTCAAACTCACCCCGTCACGTGTGGTGAGGCGTTGGCGGCGGTGTTGAGTGGTGGTGCCGCGTCGATAATGCGTTCACCATCCAACCATTGCCAACCCCCTAAGATGTTTTTCAATAGACTGGAATTAAATTCAATGAATTTGATAGAATGGAATTAAATTCAATGAACATGTTTGGTTGGCAAACTGTATTGAGGAATGTTTTGACAAAATTCTCAAAATGAGATATCTAACCTTTCTTATATAACTTTTTTAAAGAAAAAGAAATCAGATTTCAAGTTTCTTTGATTGTATATTAAAGAGATATTCCTTTTCTAAATAAAAAGCAAACACGGCCATCACTTCCCCATTTTCTAATCGAGACATCACTTAGGGCTGGCTTTAAAGGGGCTCTTGAGGTGCAAGAGGTCGGGCCCATTGTTTTTAGGGGCCCACAATGTTAGTAACGAACTTGACATCGATATGACTATTTTTTGGTTTTCAAGTTACATTTTTAATCATGAGTACAAAACTATTAAAATAATAAGTCTAACCGCTTCAGCCTTGTGTAATCACAATTGATCTTTTCATTGACAGTTTAGCATTACCATTACTTACCAAAAGAGATTTTATTTTGCATATATAGGTTTGTTTACAAACCATCCATTCATTTAACTTCAATATTTATATAAATATATATTATTAATTCCTTTGATTGTTTATTTACTATCGTCCCAGCGCGGTTGTTCGTATTTCATCTAAAATAAGTTTTTCCTACTTATTCGGTAGGAAAAACGGAAAAAAAAAAAAGAAAAGTTGAAGATGAGTTCACAAAGTCATTTTTTAATGTCAAAAATATTTATCGTCATAATATGATGTTATCGCGTTTTATAACTGACTCGCTATCTTAGAGGCCCACTGTTTCTTCTTAAGCCGGGTCCCGAAAACTTTTTACATTCTCAGAGACGGCACTGACATCACTCTTCAATTTCTTTTCTTTCTTTTTTCTTTAATCGAGACACTCCATCCATTTCCATTGCTTTTGTCCTTTTTTCGGCTAACATACACCAACAGTTATTCAAATAGTCTAAAATCTGTCAGTTATGGCAGAGGTGAGTTGTTTTCGGTTGGGTGGTTGGCAGTGGTTTTTTCCGGTTGGATGGGTGGTGGTTGTTTCCCGCTGTGTAGTAGCGGTGGTTGTTTCCGGCGTGTAGGTCGTTGTTGTTGTTCCTGGCTGGGTGGGTGGCCGATTGGATGGATAACAGTTATTTCCGGCTCGATGGGAGTGGTGGTTGTTTTCCGGCGGTGTAGGTGGTGGTGGTTCTTTCCGGCTGGGTGGGTAGCGGTGGGTGTTTCCGGCTGGCTTAGGTGGTGGTGGTTGACTCAAAGTTAAAGTTGTAGATATGAAGAAAATTTGAGGAAGATGATACTTGTAGGGATAATATGGTATTTTTTTATTCAAGCTTTGATGGAATTAAAATCCATCACACTTACCCAAAGAATCTAAATCATACAAATGAGGTAATCTCAACATTCCATTTGAATTGAATTCCTACCACTGTTTGTAACCAAACGTGAAATGGAATGGAATTAGATTCCAATTCCATCAAATTCCTTCCAAATTCCACGAACCAAACGCGCCTTTATAGGTTGTCTTTACGTTTTAGAAATGATTTTAATATTGAGTTTTGAAAAACAACTTTTGTTTATTTGTGAAAACTCTGCTTTTTTATGCAAACTTTAATTATCATTTTTTCAACCAAATTTATCTTTTAATAATTTATATTTTATAAACTCGATAATTATATAACCTTTTAAAAGTGCAAGATCTAAACACCCCTGAATAAAAACTTCTTTATATAATACTAAAAATAAATTAACTTGCTATTAAAACTATTCAGCGATACACACGTTGTATATGTGCATTTTTATCGCTCATATGCAAGTTAAAGGATTGAACGTGAACACTTTTTGTCATGTTTGTAAGTTGTGTTTAGGTTTGCATGTTTACAAACTAAAAGACTAGTTTGTAAATTGAAGACTATATTAGGGATGAGCAAAAAATCTCATACCCCAATTTGTATGGATCAAATCGGTACTGCAAAATCTCGTAGTTTGCAAGATTTTCTTGCTCCCTTACCAATATCAGCTTAAATGGGACTAGAAACGGTATTACGGTTTAGTAATCTTCATAACCGATATCATATCGGGAACTGTACAATACGCTATGAGTCTCATGCCCCTTCACTATATGAACAACTTGTGGCTAAAGATTTCAAGATAGTATATTATTTGGTTTCTTTCTCTCTTATTTTTTCTCATCTTTTTTTATTCAATGTTGAGGTCATTTTGATCTTTTTTATTCAATATTGATATCATAACATTGTGAGGAACTTTCTAAAAGTGTTTTGTATTTTTACAATCGCATCCATTTAAGGATGATTGTTTTTTCATGTGTCTTAAGCCTGTTTCAGGATCGGATTTGATTTATATTGGTAATAAAACATTAGGGGTGGCTGGTTGTCTGCAATCCATGTCAATTTTGATAAAATTTACAATACCGATAAAGCGTATAAACTTCTATACAACTATATATATCGTTAAAAAGGTAGATTAAGCACATGATCTTAATTATCATTTGAAGCAATAAAAAATCACTAATCAAAAAATTTTAGAACTCCATATAGCTAGAGGAACATGTCAAGATATTCCTCTTTAGCTAATGTGTCGGCATCTGAATTACACCCGTGTTTGACACTAACAATAAATTTACCTTTACAAAATGCTATAATACACTCGTGCAATACAACAGATCAAAAGTTTTGTATGTCTGTCGTGATTCATTCTTTTTCATGTCTAATTTCTCTTTAAGGCTCGCTCTATGTTGCAACACGTGTTTCTAATAAACATTTCTAATGACGTCTCATTGCATTTGTTGCTCGAAATTAATGTTCACGTTAAAAAATTGTACTACAATGTTACTTAAATGTAACATCCTAAAATTTTCGTCTAATGATTAACTTGAGTCTTTCAATCAACACTTTGTTTCCGATAAGCATATAGATGATTTAATGCTCACGCGTGATCAATGTGTAAGGTGTTTAATGCCTTAATAATATGTCTTAGATGTTTAAAAGTGGGTAATTATGTGTTTGAAAAGTCGATATGTATTTTCGTTAGTTTACAAGATACTTAAATGATATGTTTGGTACTAGTGAGACCTAATAATCATTAATGAAGAGTGGTTATAACTGATCAGGGGGTCATTTTTGAAAATCATAAACTCATTTTGAATTCTCGTTCCCTTTTAGCCCTAGAAACTCCTTTTCTCATCTTAGTGTCTTGCATTTTTTGAGTTTTCATTCGACTTTGTGGTGTTTTAGTATGGGTTTGATCAAGATTAAATGTCTTTGTAATCATCTACATGTATTATAGGTTTTTTCTTTTAATTCCATGTATTATTGGTCAAATATAATGATCATAATTAATTGTCTTGTCATCAAGATTAAATGTTTTGTTAACTTGTGTTATCTTAGTTGGTTTTAATTAGCTAATTTTTTATTTATTTTTTTCTGAACGATAAAAGCAATATCTGTATATTAAAGTAACAAATGTGTTGTACCCCCAAATCCAAATAGATGTATTGAGATGCGAGACTTTAATAAACGATTTATGGAATTGTCTTTAATTCACCCAATAACAACCTCTTTATTTGGACATCTATCATTTGTCTAGATGTTTATAATTTATTTATAATGTGCATTGGATGTTTAATGTTTGGATAATCGTTAGGCGAGTTTGAAAAATTTGAAGTGTCAAGATTCTTAAAGTTTTAATTGTTACGCTTAATAAATAACAATAATTGATGATAAATTATCAATTACGTAAAAAAAAGATACATAGAAGATTTAAAAAAAAATTTTTTTTTGCAAAGTGAGTTTTGATTCAGACGTGTCGTAAGCAATTTAACCGGATATTTATAGAATTCCAACTCATCATCATGGAAAATACCTTTGAGATGAAAACCTCAAGGCTCAAACCTGAGACCTTGGGTAGATAGTTTTTAATATGACACTATAACCACATTAGAATTACAATTTTATACTGTAAATTAAAGATTAAAGATACATTTAAATGCGATTACCATAGTATTTACGGTTACTACTTAACACAAACAATGTTTTCAAATATCAACATGATTTAAGGATAACTCTTTATTATATCATGCATTACAAGGCACAATATAATCACCGAAAAAAATTGTGAATTTTTGATTAAAAAGCAAATATAGTTCATGGTATTTAGGTAAGGTTTGTTATGTTCTTAATAAGAAAGTCATGATTTAATTAAAAATACTTAACTCATTAACTTATCAAAAGTGTTAATTTGTTTGACTTAATAAACAAAAAACAAATGTATTTACTTAAAACATACAAATATTATTTATTAATTCGATCAGTTTATCAATTAAGTTATTTAATGATTAAAAAACACAAACAAGTCCAACTATAGTGTAGTTAAAATGCAAGTTATCATTGTGATCAAACCTTTTTAAAATCGATTTACACGAATTAAATTTTTAAGCGGTTGGACATTGAAGACGAAATAATTCAAATTACTCGTAACAAAAAACCATTTGAAAACCAAAATAAACCTCGCGCGGGAAACAAAGAAAACCAAACAAAACTAAAACACAATCCAAATTTCAAAATATTCACCAACCCTTCCCATTGGTCAGTTATACCTCACACGGATCCATCTAAAACAAATCTACACCCTACGATCAACCAGAATCCAACGGCAAATAATATTCCGGATCAAATACCCCCGATCCATTTCTCCTTATATAAACAAACACACAAATTTAATCAAATCATTCATCACTTTTATATTTTCTCATTTTACATTTAGAAAAAAAAAAGAATTATTTTAAAAGAATGGATACCACCGGAAAAGCGAAAAAGGGTGCCGCAGGTCGCAAAGGAGGCGGTCCAAGGAAGAAGGCAGTTACCCGCTCAATCCGTGCCGGTCTACAGTTTCCCGTCGGTAGAATTGGGCGGTACTTGAAAAACGGTCGTTATGCTAAACGTGTCGGTACCGGAGCTCCGGTTTACCTCGCCGCCGTCCTCGAGTACCTTGCCGCTGAAGTAAGTTATATTTTTTGGTTAATTTTGTGTTTTGCTAATTTAATTTCATTTCTAGGGTTTTCAATTACAAAATCCCCAAATTTTCAACTTTAGCGGCTGTTAAATAATTTTTTTCAATCATTTGATTTTTATTAATTATTATCTCAATTAATTGTTTCATTGTATTCCAATATCTCAATTATCTGATTTAATTTCATATTTTAGAAATTAAACCAGTAAAATTAGAAGTTAGGGTTTCTAGGGTTTGTTAAATTGTATTTCCAGATCTGAAATTATAATTAATTAATTAAATCGAAATGGATGTGTTTGGAAACAGGTATTGGAATTGGCAGGAAATGCAGCAAGGGATAACAAGAAGAACAGAATCATACCAAGGCATGTATTGTTGGCAATCAGGAACGATGATGAGCTTGGAAAACTCTTATCTGGAGTAACCATCGCACACGGTGGCGTTCTTCCAAATATCAACCCTGTTTTGTTACCAAAGAAGACCGGTGCTGCCGCGGCGAAAGAGCCAAAGTCTCCGGCTAAAACTGCCAAGTCTCCTAAGAAGACAGCTGCTGCTGCTGCTGAGTAGGATGTGTGATTTAGTTCATAATGGATGGATGTTTATGTTTGTTTGTAATTTGTAGTTAATTTGGTTTAGTTTATTGAAGATCTAATGTGGTTGATTTAGATGAGAATGATGATATTATGATTATATGTTTTTATCTTTTGTGTTTTATCAATGGAAGAAACCACTTGTTTCTGTTAATCCTGATTTGTGTTTTTCATTAATATTTGAATGATTCTATTTGTTTGCTTCATATCAATTTGTTGTGATGTTGTTCATGTTCAGGACCTGATTCTGCAACTTAAGATTCATCTCTGCAGAAGTCCAATTAAACAGATATCTCTCACTTGAATCATTTTATCTTCAACATATGCATGCTCACAGTGATATTTTCACTTTAATACATTCTGCGATTACTCATCTTTTCAACTTTTGTTGCTAACTCAACGACTTCTTCTCGATTGAATGTGCGACTAATTATCTGTGTTGGCAGATAATTTGATATAGGTTGTAACTGTTCCATGTAATTAATGGTGTTTTGCTGGCCTTTGAAATGCTTCTTCTTTCAATATTGTAACCCTATTTAGCATTTATAAAGTTATTCCTTTATATATTGGTAAAGAGTTGGCATTCTGGGAATGAATTTGTGGCATTCTGAGTTTCTGACCAATTATCTCCATGAAGTGGAGTCATTAGTATCTGAACTGCTGAACTTGCCATTACTGGTTACGGCCAATATCATCATCAAATGTTATAAAGAAGAGACAGAAATTACTTGTCCTGTTAGCTAAACACAGTTATCGATTTTTATATTGGATAGAGGCCATGATACGAATTTCTGGAATCAGCAAACAAAAAAAGAATCTCATGTAACTAACTTGGGATCAGTTCAGCAAAACTAGTATATACATTTGCAATTGCAGAGCAAAAACAGTAAGCATTCTAATGAATATTAATCACAACCATGTCATCTTATCCTATTGTTTATCACAGTTTTAGCCAATATTTGGACAAATCTTTATTATGGTTACTAACAAGTTTTGGATCAATAAAATATTCTAGAGCAACAGAAAGGTGTAACACGAGACTGGTTAAGACAGGGCGAAATATGACTTTTACAATAATATAAGGCCAGATAGTCGGTAGTCGTAATTGTTAAGGAACATACTGATAGTCTGGTACAACAGATATTGCATAAGGCATACAGAAAGACTGAACAAACAAGTTCCATATATCTATATTCTCTACCGTCAATGATATACCTAACGGATGCAATATCCCATTGAGTTTATAGTCCATCCAAGCATATGAAATTGTAGGAAGATAAATACACACATGATTTCAATTTTCACTATAACAAAGCACGATGAGTACAATAGCAAGTTTTAGGCAGGTAACTAGTCTGTACTTTTAGATGAGTACCAATTTAAAAAATTATGTATCTCTTAAAGTTCCAGGTAAATGAAATAGGCAAAACCTATCCTAAACTTTAGAAGTTCTCCCACAAAAGATTGCATAGTGATGTCTAAAAATGTTAAGGTTATAACATTCTATAGTTGTAGCAGGTTTTGCACTCAACTCCTGTGACCTGAAAACCTTGATGGAAGTTGAAGTTTACACTATATTAACCTTTTCAATTGAGTTACAAACATGCGTGTGCAATATAATGAACACAAAGTAGGTTCCGAAACCAAAAAAGAGAGACACAACTAAAGCCAAAGTTAGTAAAAGAAGAAAGTTGCTATGAAAGCCATATAATGAAGAAAGTAGTACGTAGGCTTCTGAGTGGAAATGATAAAGCTGGAAAAGATTGTTTCATTCTATTGAGTACAAACTTTAGGTGGTAGTCTATTTCATTTGATATCGATTCCGACAGATAAATAAAAAAAAAAAAAGAAAAAGAGAAGAAATTTCAAGAATTCAATTGTTCATCATCAAATTACATTAATTTTGTTTAATTAGAGGGTCATGTTCATTTCAAGATTGAGACCCAAAATTGTTTGACATCTAGGCATAAAAAGGTAAATAAAAAAAATACACAATTACACATCAAGCGACTTTCTGTATTGATTTGATTGATGGTTACTGTAACAAGTACATAAGCATCTCATGTCCTCACCCCATGATTTCGGCTAAAGTTTGGAAGCTCTGCATTAATTCTTCATTCTCATTTGTCAACTTGGCACACATTTTGCGCAAATATATTCAACAATTGCAAGAAAATGGTTCTATTTAAGATTGGATTCATCTTCTCCGGTTGTTTTAGTCTTGGCAACTTCCACAAAGATCAACCGACCATCAACAATCTGTGCACGAAACTTAATAAGTTTGGGCAAAAAAATTCATTATCATCCATAACAGCCTATAATTCAATTACTTTGGTTGATTCTGAGGGGTCTTCATAGACTACATAACAGAAATGTGTAGCTAATGTAAGAAATCAGTGGATTAATTATAGGTATTGCCAGAATTAAAACAAATTACCACTGAAAGTACTACACGGTTAAATCTTGTAACATAATACAAAAAGGAAGATAAGTTTCAGTTTTTTTGTTGTCAAGTTACTTGAAGAAGAGCCAGTCTGCCATTCATATTATACATGTTCGATGCAGATCAAGCAGTGAAAGTGTTATAAACAGGAAAATCCTTTCTCTTATACGGAGTATATATTTAAGTCAAATGCATCAAGTAGATAGTACTGCTTCTATTGTTTTGTGAAGTACATGATATCGTGTAAAATGTATATGGGGTCTATCCTTATACAAATTTCATGTCACAAATCTCATCAACTTGAATACATATGCTAATATAGGATACAAAAGGCAAGCAATTTTATCTTATCCTACCACATTACCGTTCCTAATACACAAAAGCGTTTACACTCATAAGTTTGTTTAGCCATGCGAGGCTTATTTAGGCAACAAATGAATAATATCCAAAACCAAGATATCAGATTACTCAATATATAATGTTGTAACATAACTCGGTGGCCTTACTAGACTGATATAGACAAGGCTTCACTCAATAACTAGATTCTGGTCATTTGCTACCTGAATTTTGAATACAACTACATCTATTCATAATTTAATTCCAACAGTTTGAATCGTGAACACTGAACAGTATGAGAGTTGCAACAAATGGAGAATGCACTGGAAAATAAAAATAAAACTGAGCATACAGAGCAAATTAGTTCCATCTGATTAATTGTTTAAGCTTGATGATATTCTATACAATATATCCGATAAAGTTTTTTTTGTCAAGGAAGCACATCATGTAGGCCAATTCAGGTAAAATTGAAAATGTAAGAAGATAAACTATTCATACAGTTTCTATTTAACTTTACAGTTTAAACGGACAATGTAATCCCTGTGACAGCGTATTATAAAGTTTTAGGCAGGTTAGTAATTTTAGATATTCAGATCAGTAACATAAGATAAGTAGTGTGAATAAAAAAAAGATGAATGTTATAATGAACGAAAATATAAGTATAGCCAAGAATCGGGAATGTCAAGAAAGGGATATTAGAAAGTGATTACAAAAGACAGGAACTTCAGATTAATCAAAAGACATGAGAGAAATCACTGCCGATTAGATCACTCTGTATGGAATGTGTGTGGGCTCATGAGGTGGTACACATGTGAGTAATGGTGGTGTAATGCCACCCCTCCCATCTTGTGATGTCAAGCCATGGCGGGGTATGGGAGTTGGGTTATGGAAGTTTGAGAATATGAAGGTGGGGACACTTGTTATTATATTGCAAGTTGAGTGATAACGGTGACATGTGTGATCCCAACACCTGTGATGGATGTGTGACCATTAGGGCAAAAAATTGAAGTGTTGAATAGAGGTGTGTGATGATGATGTGCGGTGTGACGAACTCCTCCATACCAAATGCTCCAATGAAAACCAAGGGGTGTTTTAGGATTTCCTGCTTGAACAGCTCACCTTAACGGATATAGCCAGATGCAGAAAAATCAGATTACTGAAAACAAATCATTCTACTACCACAGCTTCTTTTACCGTAAGCAGATAAGCTAATAACCACTTCTCTTCAGCCGGAATACTCAAAACTGCTAATCTGGGTTTTAAAATGCAACAAGTGGATAAACCTTTTAAATAAGTAACCTCAAACATCCCCTAAGGTCTTTGATCAAAATCACCAAAAGATGTGTATCAATGGAGATCTCTTAAGACTTCTTGTGAGAGGGGAGGGTGGTTTTACAAAATGTATAAAGTGGATGGCAACAGTAAATTGTCCTTTCCTTTCAAAAATTTCCCAATCAAGTCAGTAGACTTTTTGGTAACATAATTATGCCTTTGGATTTTACATTTTTTTAACCAAAGTCTCCCAAAATCGTATGGGTATGAAAGTGTCAAAATCCGTTAAAGGCTTTATCACTGGGTTCACTAGCTCAAAAAAATATAAGTGCAAGTAGAAGCTGAACAATGGTAAAACCTCAGAATGACATCTAGGACCCTGACCTAAAACTTAATTCATGTCATTACCGTGACAGGGTCAATAAATGAGCTTCTGCAAGTGGTCAAAGAAGTAAATGCGAGATAAATACAATCATGAGTCTTTGAGGTTGTATTATGAGCATGCATGTAATACATGTGCAAGAAGAGAACACCATAAAGAGCATAGGCTTTTAAAGCTGAAAATAGGTACCAGACATAAGTGGGTTTTAAGACCAAAAAGGGATACAACTTTAAAGCCAAATATAGTAACAGAGGAAAGTATGCCATGTAAGCTGAAACAACGGAAAAAGATTAGACTTTCTGGATAGCCTCAAAAGATAATGACTGAAGAATGATTTTGATTCTATAGCATAATTGACCTTGAAACATGATGAATGCATAGTTGTCAAAGGCGAGCGCCTCTTGCGCCTAGGCACAAAAGGCGGGCAAGGCCCAACCTTAACGCCTGAAACCCTAGGCCCAAGACCCACTAACTGTATGAAGCGCCTTTCTACACTTTTCCATATAAATAAACACTTTGTTCCACATAAACAATCACCTATATTATAGGGATATCACAACAGAATCTTTGTTCCAAAAATCACTTGGTATATAACTATATATCATTATCATCAATATCATCATTCATCATACTATTCTTTAACCAATATGTAAGTTTTCTTCAATTTTTACATTATTAAGACTCTTCTACTATTTTATATACCTTCTTAACTGAAATTTTCTTCATTATCATTTGTTAGAGACTCCGAAATTTTATATACTCTTCTACGCCATTTTTTTATTCGGGCCCACGCTTTTTTTGCACCTCTCGCCCATTTGGGGTCATTGCGCTTTGAGTTCGCTTTCGCCTTTGACAACTATGGATGAATGACCCTTTGTTATCGATTTACTAAAGTTAATGTACATTCAAATTTTATCGTATGGCTATCTACGCATAAATCTACCCGTCTCACTATTGATATATGTTCACATTACCTGGTGTTCAACAGATATGCAAAACATATAGGCAATAGCACGACAATTCGAAAACCTTCTTAAAGTTTACTACAAAACTACTGCATATAGGAAAAGTAATCAAAAAACTGTCAAGAAATCTAAATGAGTTACATATGTGAATAGCACTAAATTTGACTTTTCACTTAGAAAATAAAAAACGGATTGCATAATAAACTTGCTGGAAAGATACCCAACTCATCAAGATTTACTGCGATTGTTTTATACTTATAAAACAATATCTGATTTACTGTGATTGGGTCACAAAAATATCTGCTCTTTTTCCTTATTCAACTCATCATGATCACTAAGCTTGGGTCTACACTCTACACATTAGGAGCTCAAACATACTTGACTAGACAAGATCTTTTAACACCATTTTATGTTAAACAAGTTTTTAGATTATAAGATCAAGATGTGTAACGATTAAGCAATTTTTGGTAAAAATTATGGAACAACTTTCACAGCCAATATTACATTTGAATCAGCAAGTTTGACCTAAGATCACAAAGGACAAGTAAATTTAGGAAATTTACATAAAACATGTGATCATCATATACAACAAGGATGGGCATTTAGGGTATCATATCAATTATCGAACAAACACCAATAAGGTGACCTAGCAGTCAAGAGTTCGAGGTCTTTACAAGAGGTCTCAGGTACAAACCTCAAACGTCTCGAACGTAACCATGGAAATAACTAATCGTCTTTTATAACAATTTAAAGTCTCGCATACACCCAAATATCTCGATATATATATGTATGTATATGTATATGACTAAGAGGAAAAGAAAAAAATAATAATAATACCTTGCCATTGATGGCTTTCACTGCATTATGAGCATCAATATGTGATTCAAATGTAACAAAACCAAACCCTTTAGGCCTTTGAGTTCTTGGATCAATAACAAGTCTAGCTGCAATATTTATATACATATATTAAAGTTAAAAACTAGGGTTACAGGAAGAAAAATAAAAGGAATAAACTTTTTTAGATTTATATATACCTTCAGTGATTGGGCCAAAAGGTGAAAAAAGCCTCTGTAAATCTTTTTGTGTGGTGTAAAATGATAATCCTATTTATACATTACAATAATAATAATATTAATATTTTATCATCAGTTAATAATACAGCGGAAACTAGGGTTCTAGAAAATGGAAAAGAGGGGAAAAGATGACTTACTGCTGACAAATAGCTGCACTCTGTTTGCCGCCATTTGTAAGCCTTAAACCTTCCTGCCTTGTTAAATGTATTCTGCTATATTTGCCCAGTTCATAAGGTTCCGTCTTATCTATACTCCTATAAAGATTATGCGCCCCCCTCAAAATAGAAATAGTTACTCATATGTCACAGACAAAATTACTAAATTGC
>JANDBE010000028.1:31106425-31123856 GCA_024320915.1 Erigeron philadelphicus
AGTTGGTATACTCATTTAATTAAGTTATCTCTTTTGTTTTTCTTTTATAAAGAATGATGTAAAAATATGTGTTTTTTGAATAATAAAACATATCATGTTGTATGGAAGTTGTTGATTTAGTTTATACAAGATTTTTCTAGACATTTGCAACAATAATCGGAATTTGAATGAAGCAAACGAAAGAATCAATTTATTGTGAGCTTTTGCAACCTTTTCAATTAAATATGGACAACGTTTACATACACATGGCTACAAGAATAAATCTATTTAACTATATGAATTAATCGATTTGTTTGTTGTAAAAAAAAAATATACAACGTGCAATTTGTACAATTTTTACCGTGTTGAACCAAGAAAGTGAGGCCGAATTCCTTTTACAAAGCGAGGTTGTGTCAAATTTGCGTAAACACCATCCTTCATTGCTGCGAGTGAATCGTGAGTCCCTTGTTCGACTATCTGACCACCATTAACCACCAAAATTTTATCGACTCGTCTCATCATAGACGCTCTACGTGCAACTAAAATCGTGGTTTTACTGCCAATCAATAGTGTATCAAGAGCCTCTTGTACCACACGTCTTGACTCATGTTCAATTGCACCTTCTGCTTCATCCAGTAACAAAATGGGTGCGTTTTTAAGCACCACACGAGCAATAGCGATCCTTAGTTTCTGTCCAGGTGTTAGTTCCACTCCACCAGGACCTACTTTTGTATCGTATCCTTTAGGCAAACTGCTAATGAAATGGTGGGCGTTTGCGATTCTAGCTGCCTCTTTGATCTCGGTTTCACTTGCATTATGTCTTGCATATATGATATTTTCTCTAATAGTGGTTGAGAATAGTACCGGTTCTTGTTGGACAAAACCGAGTTGGCTCCTTAACCATCTTAGATTAAAGTGTTTCAGATCTTTACCATCTAGAAGTATCTGGCCTGAAAGCGGATCATAAAATCTTAATATTAAAGAAAGTATAGTGCTTTTTCCAGAACCTGAAACTCCGACCACGCCCACTGTGTGACCTCCATCAATCTTGACACTAAAGTCGCGCAACACCATGATTTCTGGACTTGTTGGGTAACAAAAGTTGACATTTTTAAACTCAATAGTTCCATATGCACTGATGGGTTTAAGTGCAGTAGATTCATCAGGGTCAATCTCAGGAACATGATCTATGATATCAAAAACCGCAACAAGATTTTTTCGTCTTTTGTGTACAGTAGGCGTGAGCCCGAATGGTTCCACCAGTGCAAATGTTGCAAAAGTGAAGACAATATATTCTCTAAGGGCTGCAGAAAGGTCGATATAACCATTTCTCACTGAAACAGCAGTGTACCAAAGTAAAATAGCATTGCAGGCGAAAAGGAGAAATCTTGAGAAGCCGAGCAAGAATCCAACTGACATTCCATGGAAGAAAGTTCGTATGTATACTTTTCTTAGATAAATAGTATATTGTCTTAAAGTCTCGTGACCAGCACAATATGCAATGACTGTGGAGATGTTTCTTACCACGTCTTCTAGGACCATGGATGCCTTCTTGTGAAGATCCTCAATTCCCCTTGAGAACCCAGAAAGCCACATTCTCTGAAAGTAATCATTCGACATATAAGATATTAACTATTGTAATTCTTTTTGAAACATTTTTCATGTTGTAATTGTGAAACAATCCAGGTTAACCTGTATTCTAGATGCTCAAAACATGGGCTTAAATGGGTCCAGGCCTAAAAATGATAGTCCTTAACATGTTGAAAAATGCATTCTTCTAACTAAGCCTGGTTCTACAGAACCCTGTCCGAACCACTAAAAACTAATCCCTATTTGGTCCTTTCAAGTACTTATCTGGTCCCAACCCAGTCTGTCCGTTTTGGTTATTTGGTAATGTTAACAGGACCCTAGGAACAGGGAAACTGGTTATCGGGGGCCCAATCATGCTAGTCGCTTGACCAGTCTTGGTGGCACCGGCATACATAATATTTATATGGACCAAATGGGCTTTCAGGCTTAAAGGAGGATATTATCGGGCTTTGTGGAAGCCGGTCTTTTCAAGTTTTCTCTGGACTGGAGCTAAGAGTGATCTCAGGCCTGGGTGTGTTATGATTACATAGCAGAAGAAAGAAATAAAAATGAAAATAATTTTAAATGGTCAAGATTTAAGGACCTGTGCAATTGCAGAGAGCGAAAGAAATGGTATGCTGACCATAGCCACTAATGTCAATCTCCATTCCAGAGAGAACCCAATAATTATAGCAACGGACACAGCACAAAAGTCCTGGATAAAGTTACAGAGCCGGTTGCTGAAAGCAGCACGCACATATGTGGCATCATTTGCCAAATGCATCAACAAGTTGTCACAAGAATTTACATCTTTATCAAACCATCCAACTTCACTTTGAAGCATGGCTGAAAACAATAAGTTGTACGTATGATGGCCGAAGATAAATAATCTAAACAATATCGAAAAAAGATTAAAGAAACAGATATCTATTACCTGAAAACATCATTCTTCTAATTCTCTCTGTCATTTTTTCTCCCATGATTCCAAAGTAGAAGTGCTGCAAAACTGTGGCTACTAAAACAACTATCGCCATACATGCAATTATCAAGCACCATTTATCAACATCAAAACGGCTTCCATCGGGTCTATAGTATGCAGTCACTATAAGCCCAACAACATAGGCAAGGACTGGTCTAAAGGATCCAAATATTGAAGCCCCTAGACTTCCTAAAATTGCATACAGTCCCTCTGGTAAATTTAGCCTCACAAGTCTCCCTAAAGATGGTTCACTCTCAACTTTAATGTTGTATTTCATGTTTAACTGAGCCATATCGCCCACTTGCTTGCTACAATAAACCATGTCTTTACATTTTGGGTCTTTATGGTTTGCCTCAGATACCATTTCAAGACTATTTATCCTTTCCACTGTCAATACCTTATCACCCAAGTCATCTCTGTTGTCATTCTTACTTGGCAACCTAGAGAAAACTGAATTGTATTAACCATCACAAACACAAACTACCACCATACAAAAAACGTACACCCAAGTACCTACAACTAGCTTTTGTCTAATTAATAGATGGTTTTGTGTTTCTGGCATGAAGAAACTAGGTGCAACGAATTAATGTAAACACGTTGAGGTGTGAGAATCTGTACTCTTGTAAGAGCAAACATTTTTATTTTCCAAACATTAATATTTTGAAAAGTGTTATGACCTCTTTTTTTAAGAGTAAAGTAATTTACACGTTTATAAGTATGTTCAAAATTGACTAACGAATTACACATTTTTCTAAGCCAGAAAAAAAAAAGTGTGTGCAAATGCATATACGTTGTAGTCAGTACAAATAATGTACCTTTCAGGAAGTTTCACCACTTCTTCACATCTAAGAAGCTCAGTATATAGGCCATGTGAGCTAATCAGTTCATCATGTGTACCTATTTCGACACACTGACCACCTTCCATCACAGCAATCAAATCAGCATCTTTTACAAGACTTAATCTCCGAGTGATCATGATTGTTGATCTCCCAAGAGTAATCATACGCAATGTCTCATGAACAGCACTTTCTGCTTCCAAATCAAGCCTGCTTGTAACTTCGTCAAGCAAAAGAATTGAAGGGTCTAAAAGAACCGCTCTAGCAATAGATATTCGTATCTTGTGTTCATCTGTCAATGTGAAACCACTCTTGCCCACCTGACGAGTATCATGTTTAAATGGTTTTGCATAAAAAGAAGTTTAACGAAATGATGGTGCCATCACAAATTTGCAATCATCTATATGCATACCTGAGTCTCATATCCACTTTCAAGGGAGCATATGAACGCATGTACACATGCTATTTTAGCGGCTTCCTCAATTTGATCTAAAGTGATATTAGGACGTCCATAAGAAATGTTATCTGCTATGCTTAAAGATGCTAAAGCTGGTTCCTGTGTCACAAGGCCTATTTGGCTTCTGAACCATTCTAACTTCAGGGTTTTAGTATTGACCCCGTCCAAAAGAATCTCACCTGCTCTCCATTAATTAAAATGAAAAACTTTAGAACAACAAAGATAGTAACATTTGAAGTAGGAGTGACAATTTGAACCATTTCATTTTAAATGGGTCGATTTGGTTATCTTTTTACTTCAAACGGGACACATATAAGAAGATTTAGCTAAAAAGTAACGGTTTAAACATGAAGTATTTTCTATTTATTTGGCCTGTGTTAAAGATAACACCTGTTAATTGTAGACCATCATAAAGTTGGACTATCTTACCCATGCTAGGATCATAATGGCGTTCCAGGAGGGGAATTAAGCAACTTCTTCCTGATCCACTTCTTCCCACGAGTGCCATAGTTTTTTTGGCAGGGACAGTCAGGAAAAATCCTCTTAAGATAGCGATCCCAGGACAAGAGGGGTAGCTGAAATAAACATTATGAAACTCAATCTTTCCTTGCACAGAAACTAGAGTATCTCCATCTGAATTATCAGCAGAATCCGAGTGTCTTATCACCCCATAGAGTTTGTATGCAGCTATACGACCTTGTTCAAATGAATCCAGGTTTATAGAAGCCTGATTCGACCCACTGCGAGAAAATTTCAATATAATGAGCAACAATAACTATAAGCCCTTTTGTATAAAACAAGTTAAAAGGGGGAAAAATTTGAAGAAGATGCTTACACGCCACTTAAAATTATAGCAAAGACGGCAGTGAGGATTTCAGCACCACGGGCTTTTCCACTTGTAACTAAAAACCTTCCAACCCAAAGTTGCAAAGCACAAGAGCACATTCCAAGTCCATATGCAAATCCAAGTCCAAGTCCTCGAACAAGGCTTATGGTGATACCATATTTTAATGTATCATGAAGAGAAGCCGCATAAGAATGCTTGGCTGATGCTTCATTTGTAAATGCGTATAGTGTCCTAATGTTTGACAGCGCCTGCAATGATGTCAGGTTATGTTTTAGCACTTAAAGGTCAAACTAGTAAAATATAAGATTAAAAGTGAGCTTAAAGGAAACAGGTCAACAATTACCCAAAGCGTATTTTTAATGCATACGACTTCCTAGATTGTTTTATGACCAAAAAGGGAAAAAAAATGCTATTGGAATCATCATAAAACTTTTGTAATCATGTTAGACACACAAAATTTTCTTTTTTATAAAATCTACTTTCATAATATAAGAGAAAAAAAAGACGTTCAAACCTGCTTTTATCTATTACCCAACCCACCCGTTTTGTCACCTCTAAACATTACCCACTAGAAAGCCCTCAGATAATTATAAATAGCAATTTCAACTTAAAAAGTAATGGTACAAGCGCATGCCTCTTCCGCAATGGTTGCAGCATGAGCATAAGCATCTTGAAGGCGTTCTTCAAACTTATGGAGATATACATTTGATATTCCAGCTGCAGCAACAATGCCTGGACCTGTTGCTATTGCTACAAGTGAAATCTGCCAGCAGTTCACAAATGCAATGACAAGCCCACCCAAACAGATTGCAATGTTGCGAATATAATTTCCAACCTGATGAATATGTTCATTCTCCAAATCAAATGTACAAAAACTAGAAGAAATAGAACAAAAATATACAGGAAAAATTATTTTTACCTTTTCACCAAGAACACATTGAATAACTTGAACATCAGTCAAGACTTGCTTCATTATGTCCCCATTGTTTCCGTACGTATCGAAAAAACTCATGTTCTGGTTTAATATTACTTGAACATACTTTGTCCTAATAACAGCAGTTTGTCTTTCCGCAGTAAGAATCCAACACCAAACCTCTGAAAGATGAAAATTTTTCACATATATCAAAAAGAATAATTTCAATACAACAATATAAAAATTTTCAATCTATAACTTCTTATGTCTGAAGATAACGTATATGTAGCAAATTTTTGCAGTCATTACAAACTTTATTCATTACAACAACATAAATCATTTACAAAAGTTTTGGCAACGAACACTTGTTTGACAAATCTCTTTACAAATACGTCCATTCCTCAAAAAAAAAAAAAAAAAGAAAAAAAAAACCTTTTTGACTGTGGAAAGTAACTTTTAAAATGCAATGAATATCTATCTTACCTATCCACCCAGAAGCAAAAACAGCCAAACCTATATACATAATATACGGAGCATACTGCATATTCAGAAACAACAAAACATAATGTGAGAAATCCTGTAAGAAGATAAGGATGCGCATACATGGAGAAAAATTTATCTAGAAAAATTATTATTTTTTCCTAATTCTTATCTCTGAAGAAGCAATGAAAATCTAAAAACTGTGTTCAAATCCTTTCCATTTTCCAATTGAAAACATTTGCTTCAAGGTACATTCTGGAAAAGTATGAGAAACTCTACAATGGTAAAATTTAAAAAACTCTGATTTCATTGTTTTGTAAAAGGTTAAATGCACTGTTGTTGAATTCATCTAAAATTACAGTGAAATCCTTAATTTTGTGTGTTTTTTTGTAACTAAACACATCCTTAGTATTCGTGAGAAACATGAAAATAAACAATAAAAATGTACCTGGGAAAAATGATCAAACAGTTGATCAACATTACCATGAAAACTCAACATGTCAACAATCTTTCCAAACAAATGTAAATAGAAAACAAGTGATCCACCATGAACAACACCACCTAAAGACCCAACCACCATAAGTATCCAATCATACGTATCTGCACATCTAAACAGCGCCGTAAATGGCACTGCAGATGGCTGGATTACTTCTTCCTCTTCCTCCACATCATCATTCTCTTCTACATAATTCCGACGACTGGTGGTTGTGTCAAAATACGACAAGGGAGAGTCGGGAACCTCGGAGTTCTCAGACACGGGTGTCAGTGGGCCCACACCGTTCGGCGGAGTCCACCCAAAGTCAAACATTTTTCAAATTGGAAAGTTGAGAAAAGAAAAAATAATGTTGTGAAATTTATTGATGAAAAATTAGGAGATTGTTATCTTAGAAGTTATTAAGGTGTGTGAAGTATAAAAATAAGAATCAAAAGTGTTGACTGACTGTTTGATTGTGTTTTGTTGTTGATTCTGTTTAATGTGTGTATTATCTATGTATAGGTTGTTTTTTGGTCTTTAGGTTCCCGCCAGATTTGGGGTGTCACTCTCTTAACGATAAAACAGAGGATATATGATTATAAATGGTTAGTTTTATACAAGATTTTGGAGTTGATCCTTGGATTTATTATCTAAACGATTTTTTGATCATAGCCATTAGAGTTATGGTTAACAATACATAAAAATAACTTGTCTCCTAAGCACAATTCGGATTAACTATCGACCTAAAAAACTATGATTAACAAACTCTCATGAACATTAGTGTTTGACTTTTTGATTTGACTATTAGAATGTTAGACCATATGCTCATTGAAGCAATAAATCGAACCTTAGACAATGTAATATACAAATCAATATTCATGATAAGTTTATATTTTTTTTTACTATCGTTACAATTACTTATTTTTGTTTATATAAATATCTATGTTTTTTTAATGTCAAATTTTGGACGGGAATAAAATGTCATATGTTCGATTCTCATTCCATGCAAAAGTTCGAAGGCCTTTTCGACTATTTAAGTAGAAAAATGAAAACAGTGTCTCTAGTTAGGTAGATCTTAACCTCTTAAATACACCGTTAATATATGGAGGTTAAAGAAAAATTAGTAAACAAAAGTCAACCAAAAATTTAAGGAAAAAAGAAAAAAAAAAACGCACCTGTGGGCACAAATTTCATAAGTTCAGTCTGTCTTCCCAACGAGTTCACAATTCCAAATCAAAGCTTCCATTTTTGAAACAGTCAAAATAATGTCCATTTTTCACAAACCACGTCACACTCTCACTTTCCTTCGCCATTTTCACAAACACAAACCCACAAAATCCCACCTTCGAAATCCAATCCCATTCATCAAAGACCTCAAAAGCATCGAAAACCCAGATGAAGCTCTCACCATTTATCACGACTATCTTCAAACCAACCTTTTCAAACACGACTATCCATCTTACTCAACTCTCATTTACAAACTAGCCCGTAACAAAGATTTTACAGCTGTAAATTCACTTCTTTTTGACCTCCAACGTTACAATGTCAAATGTAAAGAACCCCTTTTCATTGGGTTGATCCAACATTATGGGAAATGTGGTTTAGTTGATGAAGCAGTTGAGTTGTTTAATAAAATACCGAGTTTTGATTGTTACCGTTCGTTACAGTCGGTTAATGCGGTAATTAATGTTTTGGTTGAGAATGGGAGGTTGTGTGAGGGTTTAGAGGTTTTTAAAGGGTGTTCGAAAATGGGGTTTAAGCCGAATGTGGTTACGTATAATGTTGTTATGAAAGGGTGGTTACAAAACGGGGAATGGGGTGAAGCGCGTAAGGTGTTTGATGAAATGCGTGAGAGAGAAGTTGAACCGAGTGTGGCGAGTTATAATTGTTTGATTGGGTTTTGGTGTAAAAAAGGGGAGTTTGTTGAGGGGAAAAGATTGTTTGATGATATGGTTGAGAAAGGGAAGAAGCCTAATGCGGCAACGTATGGTTTGTTAATGGAGGCGTTGTGTTCAGAAGGAAAGTTTAAGGAAGCGAAGAAAATGATGTTTGATATGGAGTATCGAGGGTGTAAGGCGAGGCTAGTTAATTACGGGGTTTTAATGAATGATCTTGCGAAAAGGGGGGAGTTTGATGAGGCTAAAGGGTTGTTACTTGAAATGAAGAAGAGACGAATTAAGCCTGATGTTGTGATGTATAATATACTGATAAACTATCTATGCAAGGAAAGTAGAGTTGAGGAAGCTTATAAGATATTGGTCGAGATGCAGGTTAACGGGTTTGAGCCAAATGCAGCAACATATAGAATAGTAGTTGACGGTTTTTGTAGGAATGAAGAATTTGAAGAGGGTTTGAAGGTTTTGAATGTAATGTTGATGAGTAGGCATTGTGCACGTGTGGAAACGTTTTGTAGTTTGGTTATGGGGCTGGCTAACGATGGCAAGATGGACGAGGCTTTTTTTGTCATGGAGGAGATGGTGAAGAGACGAATGAACCCTGATTTGGCGTCATGGGAAGCATTGGTTGCAAGCACTTGTGGAGGAGATAGAAGTGGCGATTCGCTTGTGGCTGAATTGGTTTCAGCAAATGAATCGGTTCATTGTTGTTGATTGTTAACTTAGTCCTGCTGAAATTCGAGCCAATACCTAAGTGCTCCGGTGACCATGCAGTTTGAAGTTTGTCCAGTCTTTGTAGAAGGTGGTATTTATGAGAACTTGTATGGACTAATTGGCTCAAAAGTGACCCCTGTAAAAATATAAGTTTACTTTTCATTATCTTTGGTAAAAGCCGGTTCCATCGAAATTTCATGGACTGTGATGGGCGGCTACCCAGTTTTACAAGGAAAATGAAAAGCAACCTAAATCTACAAAAACTCCGGAAAAATGCAGATTCAAATCTTGCTTACCGTTCAAAGCTTTAATAATGACCAAATGATAGAAATATCACATTGATTTGATCATTAGTGCGCGGATGTGTGCCTGTGTGGTGATGAGTTTTGGGTAACAGTAATTTAACAAGACTATATATGCCATGAGATGACGAGCTGCAGTGATGCTTGAAAATATAATATAGAAATTGGGGGAAGTGACCAAAAGGGCTAGTTAGAATCAGAGATCGTTTGGTATGTTCCTTTTGGAAATTTACATATAATGATCTATATTAACTTTATTGTAAGTTGGAAACTTGTGATAAAGAATTTAAATATAGAGTGAATTGTTTCCTATAAAGTCATATCCATGATTCCGATTAGAATCTGGATCTGAGATTGTTAGGGCCGAATGTGGCAAAGGCCTAGGTGCAAGTTGGATAGTTAGGCAAACAGGCAGGCTGGGTAATGGTTTTGTTTGAAACGGGTAGTTTTACCATGGATTGAGTTGACCTGCAAAGACTTGGTGTATCACTTCACTTTATAAGTAGTTAATTTCTTACATCTTATAACGTTTAAGAAGACTATATTTATTGTTATTATTGTAATAGTAGTGTAACTATCTGGGAAAATATAATCTAGGATTATTTATTCGGTTTTAAAAACCTGACTTTTAACCCGTTTGACCCATTTGTGGTTATGTAATTTTTCTTCTTCTGGGAGTGGTATATAAACCAAATTTCAAAATTAAACGTTTAATTTATTTAAACCACTATGTACAACCTTATTTTGTATGCTAGTGCATTATAGTCGCCTCCCTTATTTCTTAATGAACTTGGTATATTGGTTTGACTTGTTTGAATAATAGCATAACAGTCAATCTCAATCAATTTATATAGGAATGGTTCAATCTGGAAAAGAAAAACTGATTGGAGTAGCTTTACTTTCTGTGAATATATACTATATAGAACCTTTTTGTAGTTGTTTAGTTTAGCATCTAATAAACACAAGTTTAGTTTACTAACTCTTATTATGTCACCTACTCCATATATGTTATCAACTACACCATTTTTTGCATTCTTTTTCTATATGTATAAATACAAACATCTTTCTTCACTCAAAAACATCTCATTTCACAATAACCATCTTAATTAAGCATCAATCATATATTCACCTTGTATACTTGATCCAAGATTTCCAATGGCAACCTCTACCTTCACTTGTTTTTCACTACTCTCCCTTCTTTTCCTAGCCACCACCTTCTCAATAGCCACCTCGGCTCGAACACTCACTGAAGAACCAGAAGCCGCGGTCCCTGTGGTTGCACCTGAGCCACACGACGACAATGTGACCCCTCTAGGTGCCATCCCACCTAATCCAGCTTCCGGTGCTGGTGTGGTACCTGTTGAAGGTCCTGATCACACACTTACCTTCTTCATGCACGATATTTTGGGTGGGTCTAACCCATCAGCTAAAGCAGTCACTGGAGCCGTGACTAACCCGGCTGTTAATGGTCAGGTCGCTTTTGCTAAACCAAACGGTGCCAACTTACCAGTGAACAACGGTGTTCCACAAGGTGACGGCAACAGTGGAATCCTTAACAACAACAATCTCCCATTCCTAACTGGCCTAGGTGGAACCACTTCAAACGTTTTCCAAAGCAACAACAATAACAACAACAATAACAATAACAACTTATTTGCAGCCATTAACGGTGGACAGTTACCTCAAGGAAACGCTTTACAACAGTTTATGTTCGGTACATTGACAGTGATAGATGATGAGTTGACCGAAGGACATGAGCTCGGGTCAGGATTGATTGGAAAGGCACAAGGGTTCTATGTATCCAGCTCAATAGATGGAAAGAGTCAAACAATGGCATTTACTGTGATGTTTATGCACGGGAGTTACATCGATAGTTTGAGCTTTATGGGTGTTCACAGGAGCGCGGTGGCTGAGTCGCAGTTGGCCGTGATGGGTGGGACCGGGAAGTATGTGAATGCTAAGGGACATGCTGTGGTGAAGACATTCCAGGGTACAGACCAGCAAAACAATGATGGTACCGAGACATTACTTCATTTCACAGTGTATCTTGCTTATTAGTTTGTTTATGATTAATTTGTGTGTGTTATTTGGTTTGTAATTCTCTTTTATCTATCTTTGTTTTAATGTTATGTGATTTTTATGACAAATTGTGTGTAAAAAATAGCAGTATTCTAAAAGGAATGATATGGTTTTTAACCAATCTCATGTTGCTCTGTTATTTGTATTTAAAAAATATTCTAAATCAATGGGCTTAGAAGTAGTATTGTTACGGAGTATACCTAACATTATGCATAATGCTGAAATACCAACTATTTATTGTTTAAGAATAAGTCACAGTATTTGATAAGCATAAAACCATAAGATAAATGTCTAAAACACATTCGACATACATGTAATATTTAGAGAAAAAGTATTAAAATTGTGTTACCAAAAATCGTCACCTAAAAATAAACAATAAATCAATCTACAATTTTAAATCAAGGCAGTTAACTTGGATTTGAAATACTATATGAAATCCAACATAAACTTTTGTTTTCTTATGAGGTTACAATTGTTTCGAATTTTTTTTTTCAAGGTTCGATTTGAGTATTTGACTTGCGAAGAATCAAGAATCCAACTAAAAGATTGAGATAAAAAACTCCATAAACTGTAAAAAAACAAACGCACAACCTGAAACCTTATCACATTAGCATTTTAAAGCAATTAGACCATCCATACTCCCAGCATAAAAGATATCCATAGTTCTAGGAAACTTGCTCTCTCATTCAACAGAAGATCTGTACATCAGAAGCTTGTGGGCATTGTGTCGCTCGCTGCAAGAGTAAGGTAGTGTTGTATGAGAACATAAACTTTGGATAATCAAATAGAAGAATCTTAGGTTTGACAGAAACTATGAAACACTGTTTAACTTATTGGCTTTAATTGTCAACAAATCGGATAACATAGTATTCAGAATACACAAAACAATGGTAGCTAATGTTAGCTTTAAAAGTTTGTAGGTAAACAGGGCATGTTCAGCATCTCTTCACCTTCAAAAAATGATGACAAAAATTGTAAAAGAAAACCAGCCCAGGCCCTTAACTTACAGCCATGCTATAATGATCCCAAGGGAAAAAATGGAAATATTTCATGCCCATGATTGCATTGAAACTTGTTCAAATTGCTTGATTTCAATTTTAAATCAGACTACAAAAATATCTGCCTAAAACTTTAATCTTCATGTAGTTAAGTATGGCAAAGTGGTTGAAAATTATTGGATATAACAATGACAAGAGCGACACTATGAGACATGAATGAACACGTGGGAAGAGTAATGAGAAAGTCACAGGGGCAGATAGCATCATCATATATCATCTCCTTGTGAGGAGCAACTAGCAGCTTTTAATTAGAGGCAATAACACTAAACAAAAAAAGCAGCTGCAAGTAGCTATGTTTGACGTCCATATATAGGGGTTTAATTAAATTAGAGATCATATATAACACTAAATGAAAAAAGCATTGGAAACATACTATTTCCAGTCACTTGGCATACGATTGCCCCCCTTGAAGTATTTAGAAGCTATTTTGATACCATTCTCCCCATCTTGCAAAGCGGCCAAAGCCTTCACGTCATCTGGGTGTGTCTTCAAACGGTCCAGGGCATCAACTATTTGCTTAAGTATATTATACACAGGCATTGGAAGCCCTATTGGAAAAAGTTAAGTGAGATTGTTGACTTGAATTGGTCATTTTAGGTTTTTAGCAAACAAGGGAAAATGAATGGCCTATAAAAATGTGGATGCATACCGTTATCATGATACTTAAGATATCCAACGAGTCTTTTGATTGGTTTAGAGCGGCGACATTTGTGCACTTCTCCAGTCACCAGCTGACAAAAGGAGCTGATATGTAAGTATGAATGAACAGATAACAAAGAAAATGTTACTCATTAAGACTTCATTTTGAAGCAAGACAGGAGTTGTTGTTAATTAGCTTAATTAGCAACGTGTATAATAATAATAATGTGCTTACAATCCTGTTTGCAAAACTGGGATTAATCTCGCGTGGGAATCGATTTGGTGTTCTGTGGACATTGCTAGTTTGTGCAACTTCACGTTGGGAAGGGGTAAGACTCATCTCGGCAAACTTTCCCGTGATCTGAAGAAACGGAAACAGAAAAAATAGTTAGGGCTTTAATATGCACGTAAGTATATAAAGTTTCTCAACTGGCTGGGTGGCTATATATATATATATATATAAACTATAGAAATCTGACATCTTTCTCGCGAGGTTCGAAACTCAGAGGGGTCCTCCTCACGCGTGTCATGGTGCTGCAAAACCCGGCCAACTAATTAATTCATAATGTAAAACAATCACGGAAGGAATTTTAACAAATTAAAATATGTAATTGTGTATATTATATATATATATATAGGGGTGAGATAAAATGAGTCCGCCTAAAAAAAGTCCAAAAAAAGTCCATTGATTTTCTTCCTTCTCCTCAAATCTCCAATTCCATTTTCCAGATTCCGGCAACACTTCCGGCGACTGCAACATCTGTGGTTACGGCGGCGACATCTCCGGCGACTTTTCCGGAGAGAATCAGTTTCGTTTTCGGGTGGATACGGTACAGGCCAAAGGCCCTCATCCGTTCTAAGCTGACCGTCAAGGGACGCATACGGGAAACGTACGGATTTGATAGGCAGCGATGGTGGCGGTTTGTTACGGTACGGGCTCCGCCCTTGCTGCCATGTTCGCGACAGTGGTTCGCCGGAGATGATGGCGGCGGCAGTGATTCGCCGAAGATGGTGGCCGGAGATGATGGTGGTGGCCGGAGATGAAGGAGGAGGGAGAAGAAAATCAATGGACTTATTTTAGGTAGATTCATTTTATCTTTTCCCTATATATATATATATAATACTTGAATTTGATCTGTAAATTTGCAAACAAAACACTACGCCTATAAAATTATTATTGAAGATTCTTACCTTATCGTTATTATTATTATTTTATCACTATTAACAACAAAAAAAAGGGAGGAAATTGGGACAGAAGTCAAAAACATACAGCAACAGCATACAAATCATATCATCATCGATCAGTATGTATATTATATATGTATTCATTCACAATAAAACGCGATAGTAAATAAGTCGATACAAATAAACGGTATATTCCAGACAAAAATAATAATATTAATAATACTTACAAACAAACAAGGTGTATCGCTTTTGATTGGTGATGGAAAACTTCATGAAATTTGTTTCAACGATTTTTCTTTTCTCTCTTCTTGGAAACCCTAACCTATTGAACTATCGTCCGTTCCCTTTATGCTCTCTTTCTTTCACCGACAATTTAAATTGCGTAAATGGTCCCTGAGGTTTACTACGTTTTGCATACGCAGTCCAAAAACATTTGCATTTTTTTTCAACGGTCCCTTTGACGCGAGTTTGGCTGCACTCGGTCCAAATTGTCTTTTCATACAAACAACCGAAAGTATATCCCGAGAGACGATACGTTTATTGTATGCGGAAACATATAGTATGCACTTGATTGCTTTCCATTGTTTGTACACCGAACCGGGGTTAGGATGAAGATGGGATGATGGGTGTGTTTGGATTGTTCGTCGGCGATTCCCCGAAGGTTGGGTTCTAGCCTCTTTACGCCGATTGAACAAGATGTGTGTTGGTGTGTATGCGAACGTGTTGTATCGTGCCTTGAAGGTCTTATGAGCTCGTACTTATAGGAGATAATTTGAGCGGAAAATGTTTAACGCCAAAAGTAGACTTTCTCTAGGGTTTCCTAGGTCTTCGATCGGCTTCAACTTTTTCCTTAATTATCTGCTCTTGGAGAGGGAATCGAATCCCCTTATTTATGGATAATTAGTTCCCTCCTTTATTACGTTATGTGATATCTGGCGTTCCTTCGTTCCGCAGGGTATTCTGTTAATCTTTCGCGAGGCAGGCTCTTTGTGTCACAGGATGGGTACACCATCATTTCCGTTTTCAGTTGAGACAATAAAAGCATCCACTAATCCACTATGCATTCATGCCACACTCGTTCCCCCACCCATCCGGTTACCAGGACAAATCAATACCATAAGATTTGACTTATCTCATGTGATCTGTCCCGCCCAAAATGAAAATTGAGCGGGTTTAGTTTTTTTTTCGATCAGTAATAATATTATGATAATAAATAATTCAAATAATAATACTTTAATAACAATGATTTATAAGTCTTATATCGACATGTAGTCAAAACTAAAGGCGGTTGGAAGTTATGATTAGAATAAAAAGTCAAATTAAGACATTTAAATTGGAACGAGGGGAGTATAATTCTCAAACGTTATCGGTCCAATGTAGTAACCCTCGTTCCAATTATGGTCAGTCCAGCTGGTGAGAGACACTTTTAGTTTTACCCAAGATCTTGAGTTCGATCCTCAAGGGTGCCAAGTCTTAGACACTTCGGTCTTTTTTTCTGAATACTTGTAATAAGTCATGATCAATATCTCGTTGTTTAAGAAATAATGTTCAGAAAAAAAAAATGTAACCTTCATCCTTAACTTTTTAATACAAACCAGAATTAGGTCTTTCCCGAAAAAAACATCATAGTTTCATACTTTAAATATTTCTTTGATGATGGGTTACAATATAATTCACAATCTTTTTAATACTCATTTCGTTCCATTTTAGTTGTCCACTGTTGTCTTTTAAAGTCTTTTTACTTCAACTTTAACTATAAAAATTTTTGTTTGTATTCTATAATACTTAATGAAAGTTATATCATCGAAAAGTTTATTTAAAATCTAATTTATTTATATATTTTATATCAAGTGTTATAAGTGTACGACTTAAATTGGACGAAAGGAGTATTCTACAAGCATAACGACAGTTTTTGTTGACTGTCATTTAAATGAAATGAATATAAGCGATTAATTTTTAAAACAATATTAAAAGAAATGTTACCTACTTACAAAATTTATTTTTTGTGACACATATCAGAAATTAAACATCAAACGGCTTACACTTTAGATTACCTTCTCAAACCTTTTAAGATTCATAAGAAATTGTCGAGGAGAAATTCGAGAATAAACCATGCATACTAAACTTCCAGAAATGGATGGATATATATATGAAATCCTTTCTTGATATGCCATAAACAATTTTTTACATAGACTAATAATTAAAATAACCTCGAGTCAAAAAATTTACACATGTTATACATATAATCAAAATATATCGTACTAGTTAATCATATAATATCAAACCTTTATTTAAAAGTCACTGGCATAAACGAAAAGCCAAATATGAATATGAATTTAGAATATGAATGTTCAAGATAAGAAAACATGCCATTAAAAGAAAATATATAGATTTTGTTAATCATGTCCTTAAGTTTACGGTTAATGCATAATAAAGTCTTGTATGTAAAACTCATTGTTCTTGAAATTAAATTTCAATAGCCGTATACAACACTTTACAAGATTATTAATGGATCATCTAGATAGGATGTAAGGGGGTCAATGTTAGTTTTTACCTTTTACCAAAATGAAGAAAGTTTAAAGTAAGTTGATAGATTCGAGTTAGAGCTCGAACCTCCTTTGAGATCAGCTATCGAGATAATTGAAGATACGTATATGTATAGTTATCAAATATGTGGTTATGTAATTAAATAAATCTTACATAAAATGTTATAAATTTTGTATATTTGATACGGGTACAAAATCTACTTGAATATCGAGATACAAATTGCCATATATTAATTATTATTAATTAATATGAATTTGAACTCAAGAACTAGATCATACATCGTATGTTTTATATCAGTTAGTTCCTTACTAACATTTTATTTGTTTAATTAAAATTATAGGAAGTAAAATAAACAATGTATGCTAGATTCCCCGTTGTCGAATTGCGACACGAACCTTCAAAGGCAATTCACTTTAAAAAACGATATTTAGAAAAAATATTAACGTAACATTATGTATGAAACCAACAATATCGAGC
>JANDBE010000028.1:31147250-31164034 GCA_024320915.1 Erigeron philadelphicus
CAAAAAAGAATGATGTTGACCAAGTGTTCATTCACAGGCATACAGAAGCAGAGCCTCTTTTTCAAACTCATGCGCTGCAGCAATATGTTCTCTTGTGCTCACAGGTACATTGAAGTTAAAATAATTGTCTTTCAGGTTATCTTTGAGGTCAAATAAAATAAATCTTAGCTTCAAACTTAACATGGAATTATGGAACCCTCTAGTTTTTAGGAAAAATTAGACACCCAACAGAAAATGTTAGAATTAGAATGTTTTGTAATTGAAACCAATTCAAAAATCCACATCACTGATGATATTGAAAGCTACTAGTTTTGTTGAAAGTCAAACTCTATGGCTTTTAAGGTTGTAACAAACTGAGCATGTGGTGATATGATTTGGTTATGACCCAAAAGGCCAAAACTGCACATAACCAAATTTTTCATAAAATTAATAAGTTTATTCGGTTTATGATATAATCGTTTATGGTGTGGATCGGTTATTGTTTAATGACGTCCGAAGTTAAATGATGGACAACCACGAAAAGTAAGGCAAATAGGAGATTGGGGAAACTTGAAAAAGCCATGGGTACATGCCACTTTGCTTCCTTAACCAAAAGTATACATTGAATACACACACACACACACACACATACATGTACATACATACATACTCGTATAGGAGATCGGGGAAACTTGAAAAAATCATTAGCTTTGCGAATGGAATAGTAAATATGGTTTGGTGATTAGTTCGGTATTCTGCTAGCCATTAGATTATATCATTGATGTCTTTATGGGTGGTATAGGTGGAAGGAGGGTTCAGAGACAAACCAGGGAAGAACAGAGACCACTATCACACGTGTTATTGTCTTAGTGGTCTATCCGCCGCTCAGTATGGCTGGTCTACAGATGATAATTTTCCACCGTTGGCTCGCTCTGTGGTTGGTCCCTATTCTAATCTTCTTAAACCAATTAACCCTCTGTACAACATAGTCTTGGAACAATACAATGAGGCACATGAGTTTTTTACTAATGCTTGTGAATTGTGATGCATAAAAAACCTTATTGATTTGTTTTTTTAGATTTAAAATGTATTAGTGTTGTATAATTTTTGTCTATTCGTTGCTATAAATACTCGGCCTGTTTTGCTTTTAGTTCATCATCCTTGGGGTAAAACCCCCGTATGGTTGTCCTTCCTGCTACAAACAATCAATTACGTTGAACAATGGAGAGTATCATTGTATTTTGGGGCACATGAAACTAAAATACAATAACAAAGAGAAAAGACATTACCTTTTGTGAATAGGCAAAGATGACATCTGAGCCGCTTTAGGTTTTAGTAAATCAGAATCCTAACCACCGGGTTAAACCCCACTGGCCAAGGGTATTTCTCTAAACCTGCTATGCGGGGCCCCGGGGAGTTTACTCCAAGGTCTCGAGTTCGAGCCTTGGCAGGTTCTCCTCGACGGTATCTTCCAATTAAGGAGGTGGTATAGTGAGAAAAACTATTTATGATCCGTTTAGTGCGGGACCCTTTCGTTTTGTGATTAGCACATATCATACACGTTATGAGGTAAAATTCACTTGTAAAAAAAAATAAAAAAATAAATCAGAATCCTTGGGTGAATAACGCCGTATAGATTTCTCCCCCCTGCTACAATCAATCAATTTATTACCAATTAATAGAGAATTTAAACCTGGAACAATTGGGAGTATCATTGTATTGTGGGGGCTCATGAAACTCGATACAAAAACGAAGAGAAAAATTATTTACTTTATGTGAATAGGCGAATATGAAAACGGAGTCGTTTTAGCTTTTAGTACATTCGAATCTTTTTCCCTGCTACAATCAATCAATATGCTAATAAATTATACTGGGAACAATTGGGGGTGTTATTGTATTTTTGGCGCACAAATTTTACTTTTTGTAAATAAGTTGAGATGAAAACTGAGTTGCTTTAGCTTTTAATGCATCCGAATCCTTGGGTGAACAACCCGTATGGATCTTTCCTTTTGGCTACAATCAATCAATTTGTTAATTTTGCATCATGAGCTTTGTGTGGAAAATGAGATGTGACTAGATATGATATCTAATATCATCTCTTGCATTAGATTCAGTTTTAGTTTATCTTTTTCTTGATATCTGACCTACATTGTAAACCAACCAAATCTGAGTCGTCGTCGGTAAACCTTTATGGCTGAGGTATGTTTTTCTCTTCTTAAATTTCGAACTTGACCTCTAAATATTGTTACCCTTAAGACCAATTTTTACCAGCTGTCGCCACCCTTGGGTTATTATTTGTTGATGACAAATTGTGATGGAAATTAGAAAGAGAATATGTACGTACCAACAGTAGTTGAGGATGTTAGGGAATTGGAGATACTTATTCTCCACTCAAATGGAATTTAATTCAAACAAAAACGTTTTTTAAACTTAAATAGTACAAAATTATTTTCTAGTTTTTAAAGCATATAACATGAAGAGACCGTTGTAGCATTGAATCTCAAGAGAGAATTTTTGGCACTTAGTTTTCGGTGATCATGTTATTTAATCACATGGCCATGCCCTTCACGACAAAATTTCAGTTATATCCACATCAACCTGATTCTTCGTTTGTTTGAAGACAAATAATCTTATATATTATATTGAACATAAAAAAAAACACCAGTGACCAGTTGGTAACAACCACTTGCAATCGGGCGACCCAAGACAAAGATAAGCGTCTGTATTATGGTATGGGTTCATATTTCCGAAAGGACCCAAGGTGGATGAATTTATTCTTGTGGCTAAATTTTTCTCAATAATTTCTACTAAAAAGTGCTTACATTTTATCGACATTGTGTTAAGGAATATATGAAAAATCAGTATAGAATCCTTAGTATATTTTTACAAGATTGTAGTTGATATTTTTCAATATCCAATGTCAAAGAAAAAGCAAATCATGTGCTTGTTAAGTAATAGTAGCTTTATGTAAAACGTATCAATGGTCACAAACTCACAATGCAACACTTTATATAAACAAATTTTGAAACATATTGTATAAAGTTATATAATATTTCTTGTTTATTTGTTCAACTTCACATACATAAATATAAATATGAATATATGATCTAATATATTCTTTTGCTTTTTTTCTTTTGAATAGAAAAAGAAAATGCCTTTTGGCCTTTGGGTGTGTGATTCTGATTCTATTTTTATGAAATATACAAGTATACAAAACTTTGTTGCATACATGTGCCATTAACATCCTTTCTTCTTTCTATTTTTTTTTCTCTCCACCTCCATTTTCCAAACACACACACACCAAAAAAAAAGATACATGTACAAATCTATATAATTGTTTTCTTTGTCATTTTTATACCATTTTACAGATTGATTTGATTTCAAAAAGCCATATTCAATTCATGGGCTTTTTGGTTCTACATGGAGCTAAGCAAAAGGTCCACTTTTCTTCATGCCAAGGTAATTGTTTTCCTATATCCTCTGTTTTTCTTCAAAATTTTAATGTCACATTTTATTTTCAAGGTGTGTTATCCAATATTTTATAAATTTATTATGACCATTAATCATTTTTCATGTTTCTTGAAAATGGTCTTATCTTTTTTATGTGTTCTAATGATTTGCATCTAATGTGTTTAAACAGGACATGATATTGATGTCCAAGAGATTGCAAGCCATTAATAATGGAGCATGGGATGTAACTTTCATACAATATTTGTATTTTGTGATCAAATAGTTACTATAGTTTGCTCAAAAAGTGTTATAGTTTTTAAAAATGCTCTTTTTTGATATGGGTATTTGAGGTAAACGTTGAGTATTAGCCAAAGTATACAAATTTCTTGAATGGAGATATCTCATGAAGCAGGGCTGCCACCAGCTACCAAAAGAAAGAAAATGGTGAAACAAGTGACTGGAAAACGCGACGATACACCTTTGCATACGGCTGCCAGGGCAGGAAATATTAATGCCATAATGCATATTTTAGCAGATTGTTGTGGAGAGGAAGAGTTGATGTCACTGTTGTCAAAACAGAATTATGCAGGCGAAACGCCATTGTATGTGGCTGCAGAGTATGGTTATGTTGATTTAGTTAGACTATTGATTGATCAATGTGATATTACAACAGCTAGTATCAAAGCAAATAATGGTTTTGATGCTCTTCATATTGCTGCTAAGCAAGGAGATTTAGGTATATATACATACAATAATTTGTCTTTTTCTAATGAAAAATGACATAATCGTCAAATTTATGGTCACAGTGTTATAGCTATACTAATTTTTCGCTCTTTGAATTTGTAGATATATTGAAAGTTTTGATGGAGGCCCATCCAGAGTTATCTATGACAGTGGATATATCGAACACTACAGCGTTGCATACTGCAGCAATGCAAGGCAACATTGATGTGATGAACTATCTATTGGAGATAGAAAGTAGTTTGGCATCGATTGCAAGAAGTAATGGGAAAACAGCGTTACATTCGGCTTCAAGAAATGGGCATGTTCAAGTGGTGAAGGCTCTTTTAGAGAAGGCACCTGGGATTTCGGCTAGGAATGATAAGAAGGGGCAGACAGCACTTCACATGGCTGCAAAATGTCAGAACCATGAAGTCGTCGAGGAGTTGATTAAGGCTGATCCGTCCTTGATAAATATGGTTGATGCTAAGGGAAATACCGCTTTGCATATTGCAGCCCGTAAAGCCCGTCTTCAGGTAATAAGATATCTTGAATTTTATTGATACAACATGTTAGTAAAATTGTTGGATTTTCTTTTTACAAATAGGGGTTATTTATCTTTGTGTAGATAGTCAAGATGCTACTAGCTTGTCACGAAATCAACACAAGGCTCGTGAACAGATCGAATGAGACCGCCTTTGACACGGCCCAGAAAATGGGCCATCCCCACATTGCGTCCATCTTACAAGAACATGGGATCCCGAGTGCTCGGGTTCTAAAACCTTCCACTACACCAGCCAGAGAGCTAAAACAAACAGTAAGTGATATAAAGCACGAGGTCCATCACCAACTTGAACACACTCTCCAAACTCGAAGAAGAGTCCACGGCATAGCAAAACACCTCAACAAAATGCACGCCGAAGGCCTCAACAACGCGATAAACTCCACTACAGTGGTGGCAGTATTAATAGCAACGGTCGCCTTTGCAGCAATCTTTACTGTCCCGGGCCAATATGCTGATGACCCGAATAATGTACCTCCTGGGTTTTCACTAGGTGAGGCAAATGTGGCCCCACAGCCGTTGTTTATGGTCTTCTTTGTATTTGATTCGGTGGCTCTATTTATATCGCTAGCTGTGGTCGTGGTTCAAACGTCTGTGGTGGTTATAGAGAGCAAGGCAAAGAAGCAAATGATGGCTATAATCAACAAGCTAATGTGGTTGGCTTGTGTGCTTATATCGGTTGCGTTTTTGGCACTTGCGTTCATTGTGGTCGGGGAGCATGAGAAATGGCTAGCGATATGTGTGACTATTATCGGGACAGTGATAATGGTCACGACTTTAGGTTTGATGTGTTATTGGGTGATCATGCATAGGATCGAAACTAAGAATATGAGAAAACTTAGAAGGAACTCGATGTCGGGTGGTGGAAGTAGGTCGAGATCACGATCTAGATCGTGGTCGATGTCTGTACTTTCGGACACAGATGCCATGAATACGGAGTTCAAAAAAATGTATGCAATATGAAAGAAATTAAAAGTACAGTTTATTCTAAACAAACTATTTTCGTCCCATTTTTTTTTTTTTTTTTTAACGGCAGAAATAGAAATATTTTCCTCCCATCTGAGGCCAACCAATTTCTCTCTTCTGACATACCTCATAAGTCATAACTAAAGGCCAACAAGAGCTTAAACTCGAACCTGTTATCTCAAAGGGCTACCATTTTAAGTATGTGTACATTTTACATTTGTAAACCATTATTGATATAAACAATTAGTTCATAACTCTGTAGTTTTAGGCACCACTGTGAAGAAGTAACAAGATATAATAATGAGCTCAAAAATAAATGGATAAGTAAATAGGATGGCAAAGGGGTAAAAAGGAGAGGTTTTCCTGTTTAAGTTACTCAAAGAAGCAAAAGAATTCAGCATGGCTGACGGATGTGTTTGGGGTTTTTCCTACAGGTCATGTCATGGATTCCACCCTTGGAGGCGACATGCCTTGGGTTTTCCTTGAAGATGCCACTTTGTGATAACGCACATTCGGTCAAGACACGGTAGTCTATCCAGGGTGGTGCTAATGACTCACCATTGTATGATGGGCTAAAGTGCAATTTGAAAATGCATGTTCTAAAAAGGTTACTTAGGGATGGCGAGACAGTTTTGAAATCTGATATAGAAATTTAACTGAAAATCACCTCTTACAGGTTCCAACCATTTCGCTTGGCTAACAGTACGGTGGATCAAACCCGCATCACTTGTGTGGAAGGCGGAACGATTTACGCTTGGCCATAGAATAGTTTATCATTTAAAATATGATGAATCAATTCATACATTTACTGTAGGCCATAATGCTATATGTCAAGGGCTCAAGGCCGATATTAGTTGACAATGAGAATTTTAAAACTGTTCGTCAATTATAGAACAGCCCGGAACAAATGAAATAGCACATTTACAACGAATTTTCATAAAATCAGTAGATATACAAACCATAACAACATAATTTGCAAGGAAATTATGCTGGTTTGGAGTTATCATACTGCTATATCCTTATAGAATTTACGCATATATACTTCACTAGCGTATATATACATACAAATGATGATATGCGTCAACATTTATGTCTCGCACCTCATCTTAGCTTTATATTTTACCACACGTCACAATCACACGAGTATGACGATTCGAATGTATAAAATGCATGAGGAACAAAACTGAACAATTTAATTCAGGTTTCAAAGACCAAGAACGAGCTTTCGGGTATCTAGATAACTGAACTTCAAAATAATCTATAATTAGGACCCAGATATAAACAGCGTCCCAACCCTATCCACTCCCACACATACCTTGTCAAGTATTGCCAAATGAAATAACATTAGATACTGTCAACTAACGATCAATCTTCTATATATACATTGAGAACCCTCATCAGCAACGAAAACTTTACCATTTAAAAAAAACAAAATCCAAGACTAGCCTACAACGCTAGAACGAATTTCCATTCCGTTAAAAGAATGCTTCATATTGTTTAATATTGCCTAAAAAGAAATGCTGGAATGGGTATTCCTAATGACCAACTAAAAACTGATATTAGAAAGGATTAGACAACATGAAACTAACCCTAAACCTGAAATATAATTACCAATCTACCATAACCGATGAGCTACCAAAGGAACTTTAGATATCAAATTGTCGATGTTGAGTAGTTGGTCTTTTTCCAACATCTCATAGTATACTACAAAATTATCCTGCAAACAGATACGAAATGAGTTTGATATTTGAAAGCAATATAAAATATGAACAATGATCAGATATATATTTCAACCTTGCGTATAGTTTCCCATGTGTTTGGATCAAAGCATATATAAGATCCTTTCTCATATGAATTCGTCTTGACGAGAGGCTCCATGTTTGCAGCCCGCATAAACCACAATCGATGCTCCCGGTGGTAGAACCAGCCTCTTTTGTTCCTGCCAAAATCACACATCATCCTATATAAGGCAGGTTGGGTTACGGTACGGGTCAAAACTTACAACGTTTGGTATGGGTTGTGTGGGTCAGGTTGACAGACTATTATTATTATTCTCCATGTTACTGAAGAATATGTATTATTTCAATGTACTAATTTCATCATGACTAACTGATCTAGAAGTATTATGCATAAAAAATACAATTTTGGGCAACTTTTGATCAGTTAATCTTACCTTTATTTATTAAGCTAACCTTTCTCTTTTACCCATTTGACCCATCAGATAGAAGCATAGGAACCACTTATTCATAAGTCAATGGCTCAAACTTGCCACCTCTAGTCTAGTGTTGTAAATTATTATGAACATATATAAAGCAAATTTATCATAAGATAACTTACAGCTCATTTGCAGCATACAATTGGGCTTCGTCTTTTGGCATGCTGCATATATCAACAACATTGCAATTTTATACATACATAAGTAAGACACCAAAGAAATAGATTAAAGGAGCTCAAGTTACCTGTAAAATATATAGAATAAAGTATTTAACTGGAATTTTGACAAATATCCTTGCTGAAATAGTACCACCAAGTTAGAGTTCAATAAAAAACGTATTGGAAACAATATTGAGAAGTGGCAAGTTTAATGTATTTGCAGTATGAATGATTGAATGTGTCTATTCAGGTTTTTATGTATAAGGGTCAAATGAGTACCATCAAAAAATAGTTCAGGGAAAATGGGTTAAACAGGTCAAATGCTACCCAAAGTTACTTTTAATGCATACAATCTACCAACTTGTTTCACTCCGAAAAGCTTAGGTTACTATCAGAATAATACTTCTTATCTGTAAATCATGCTTACCCCACGAGTACTTATTAAACTCCAAGCAAAAAGTTTCTCAGAACAACTTGAACCAATCTGTCATGTTTTACCCTGCACCAACCCAGCTGACCCACCCATTTATGCCACCTTGACATGGAATTATGATTGACTCACAGTAAGAACAGGTGCTTGCTTAGCATAATAGCATTGCGGAACAGTGAACTCCGGAGCTCCTTTGGTAGGTTCATCCAACCACGGGGAACCAAATGTCGTGTGAAGATTTTCCGCTGAATTTAAATTCAAGCCAAGTGTGGTCAAATCGATTCCTAGTGCAAGAGATGATAGTTCAGGATCACTCACTCTTATTACACTCAAAAGGCCAAGCAGCCCGAATCGATCAGGGGCAGCTTGATTAACCTGCATTGACTTCATCCCCTGGTCCTTGTATGACTTACTAGCGGCAAGTATCTGCTGTAATCGGAACTGAGATTGATTTTGTTGCGGTTGATATTGCTGAGATTGATTTTGTTGCTGTTGATATTGCTGAATAAGCTGGTCATAAGAACCAACCCCAGAAACTGTGAGTGGAGAATTCAAAGGTCTCAAACCAGTACCTGGCAATCCAGAGCCCTGAAAAATCTCAAAAAAAAAAAAAAAATCAATTACCCCTTGTCACCAACTATACAAACAAAACAGCTGAACTTAATCATGATCATACAACAAAACCTGTAAGTGATAGGATGATTGTGATCCTTGAAACATATCAGAACCATGGAGTAGATCTTGATTATTAACAGATGTATAGGATACACCACTGCTACTGATTGATGGAATATGTTGTTGCTGCTGCTGTTGTTGTTGATGATGCGATGAAAATGTTCCACCTAAGTTGAATCCAGAAGATCTTCCCATCTGCATGATAGATCATGGGACTTATAGGTCCTAAAAGAGCAAAGAACACCAATACACAAAAGTAATACTAGGGTTCTCAAAAGGAAAGGTGACATTTTCGACGGATTTACTTACAAATAGATCAATATGAGTTGTGTTACCTCCAAACGAGTCAAATTGGCAAAAACAAAAAACACTGGTTCATAAATAAATAAAAAACAAGACAAGAAAAATCAAAAAGGCACCCGAAAGTGTAGTTTTAAATGAACTCCTATCAAATCATTGTATCCCTACAAAACTACATTACTACTGGCATAATATAGATTTAGTCATGATAATCTAGACACCAACTGTTCGTAAAAAAGGGGACAACGTTTTGGGTTCAACCCAACCTGCCTAGTTTCGACCTGTACCAATAAATCACGCATTTTAACCCGTTAACCAACCCACCCATTTTGCCACCTCTACTCAAAAGTGGCACATACTGAGAAATGTGGAGACTGCATCATGGACACATTGGTGTCATGAAGTTGATCCTTCTGATGTTGATCCATAGCATAATCAGCATTGCCACCTGGACAATATGTAAAAGCCGGTCAATAACGTGGAGTGCCAAATTCTATGCTGCGATTGTTAAAATCAAATTCCTAAGCCGTTAAAATAGAAAAATCAGGAAATTCTACAAAAACTGTCAAATTAAGTAAAAGTGAAGAAAAGGCAGCGACTATGCTTATAAAATGTACAAATACAATCACCTTTAAATCCTGGTAGGGCTGGAAAATCTTCATTCTGGAAGCTGAATTCTTGGTTTTGCTGAACAACAGAACTAACACCAAGACCTTGTTTCCGTAAGGAGCCTGAAATTTTGTTCAAATAAAAAAAAAAACTGAAAAACAAAACATCACATTGACATGAGCCCTGAAATCATAGTAGTGCCAAAGCTTTAAGCTTACCAATCTGTCCTTGGGTTCCACCAGAGGAGCTTGGGCGGCTGCTCAGCTGAGGGAAATCATTTATATCAAACGGGGATCCATTATTGTTATTCACGTCATTTAACATTCCCGTGGAGTTTTGAGAATGATTTTGAGAAAGTTTTCCACCTGAATGATACGAATTTCCAAACATAGACGTTGCCTGTGGGGAGGCTGCATCCAGAAACCATAAAAAGTTGATATTGTTCGATTAAGAATACAGAAAAGAAATACAAAATTTTAAGATTAGCAGTTAATAAAGACTTGAGATGGCTAATAATTAAGTTAAAATAGAGTACCTTGTTGAAGCATACCACCGATTAATCTATTTGATCCCTGTACACCTAAATTTCCTGACCCAGTACTAGAGTTTAAATTTAACTGAGAAGCAAGGCCTGAAATCGACAATCCTCCACCAGAACTCATGCTTCTTCCCATGATACTTCCACCACCGACATTTCCAGCAGAACTCGTGATCCGAGATCCCTGGTTTCCTAAACTTGGTGACACTCCAACTCCAGGAATGGAATTCCAGTTACTAATTGGTGCAGACGTGGGAAGAATTCCAGGAACTGAACCGCTAATTGCATTTGTGCCACTACTTAATCCGGGACTTCCAACAACATTCATGCCACCTCTACTGGTTAACCCTGAATGACCATATGAATTGCTATGAGCCATCTGCAAATGAATATATGAGAGTGAGTGTTCTAACCAGAGTATGTCTGTTGAAAGAGTAAAGCTACTACGTAGTTTGATTTTCAAGAATGAAGTGTGCAGTACTGTATGCTAGACAACCATGGCTCACTATCAAGTTCACAACAAGAGCTACAAAATACTGACGTTTAATATTGTGAAACCATATGATACATAAATTCTTATACTATCCATCATGACCTTGCAAGTAATTTGATGAAACCTGCGAAGTAACTCTCTTTTGGATTTGATTATTTAGCACTATTCTATGACATGATAGGCTATTTTAATTCACGCATTGAAGAATAATCATCCAACATTAATTTCAACCATATACTACGTACAGAAAGGGTGTCCAAATAATATCTTATCCACTAGAGCTTTGGTCCAATTGAAAACTCAAAGATTTTTAGTTCCAAAATAATTTGTTTGTCACAAACTTCATACAAGATGTTTTAAAACATGATGTTTGAAGGTTAATAAACAATTCCTAATTTTTCTTTTCCACGACCAAAATGACAAAAAGGCATATGCTAGCATAAGAGAAAATTATGTTCTTTGGTAATAGTGTTTAAGTGTTAGTTGTTATTAACCGTAATCAAAGTCATATCATTACTTCATTAGCATACTCCTCTTTATAAATTATCTTTTAAAGAGTTGGGTTCAGACTGAATTGATTGCTCATCAATTCATCATCCAAAATAATGTTCGAACTCTGTACGTGGATGAAATTACTATAGAAAAAGATAGAAAAAGTATATAGGTTCTAGGCAAAATTAAACAAGTATTAATGTAAAACAAATAAAACAATAGGTTTTCTTTATCGAAAATCATATGCATCATGTGTTTCATAAATCTTCGTGCCTCAATTTTATCATGATCTAAGGGTCAAGATCTTGTCCCATTTATTTTACCTTAATACTTGTTTTACAATAACCAATCCCAAAGTATATATATATATATATATAATATTCTAAAAGGATCCCAAAGCATATAGTAAGCCTAACTATAATAATTCTGTTTTTAAGACATATCATTAGTATAATCCTTTTTATAATTTATATTTTCAAGAGTTGGGTTCAGACTGAATTGATTTCAGATCATACAAAATAATGCTCCAACTCAAGATTCACGTACATGGATGAAATTAATATAATCTCTCCATATGCTGAGGCAGAAACATAATAACAAAGCATAAAGTGGTAGTACCAAATTACAATGCTTAGTTTACAGCAAGTAACATCACTGATACTAAAAGCATATACAATAACTATTCATCATCTTATTCTATTTTACATTTCAAGTACATCTATAATCATTTGATTCAACTTAAACACCAGAATTTTCAATTTACTGAAACGACACCACCCCAACAAAAATCATAGTTCAGTCATTGACGGGTAAATTTGCTTGCAGTCTTGTGTCATACTTTATATAAATGCAAGACATTTGATTGTTGAATATATCTTTAAATTAAATAGTGTATGAAACGTATACTTGTATATATAAATTACCTGTGAAAGACCAACATGCATATTGTTTGATGTAAATCTTCCAGCAGAAAGGTTTCCACTTTGTTGTTGAAATCCACTTAAAGGTAGATTAGCAGATGTTGAGCTTCTTGATCCAAGTGTGCCCGACATGTTCGGAACATTAAAACCACTATTAAAGTTATGGACCCCCTGAAGAGATCCTACAAAAATGAAAGCTTTTTTAGATAAATGTTTCCATATAGTTACATATAAAGAGCCATTAGTGGTGGCAATTTTGATCCAATTACTGATAAAAAGGTTGACTAGGGTTATGTTGTATAGCTAATGGATCAATCACGTAACACATAACTAGAAAGGGGTCAAATGGGCCATGGGTCTGAGAGTAATCCAAGGTGTATTGTACTTAATAAAACATCCGAGATCAATTTATACAAAATAGTAAAAGTATAATGCTGTCGAAACAAGTAATATTTGTAAATAAAATTAACAAACACAATTTACATATACTGAGTGAATAAAAGTGCTTTTATCAGCCAGTTAAGACATAAACAATTTCCATGTTTTAAACCGTTAATAAGACCCCACATTTTTCCACCTGGTATGCAAATGCTAGTATATTAACTAACCACTTTGATGATAAACAGGGGAAGGTGCACCCGGTTGACTTGAGAAGGATGCAGAAAAGGGTCTCCCAGTGTTGTCTTGAAGATTTGAAGCTGATCCACTCAGAGATGCCTGCAATGCAAAAGTATAACAAATTGACTAAAAACCCAGCATATCTAAACAAAGAGCCATAGGGGAACGTTTATATAACATCATACAGCCAAAAAAAAGATAGAACACGCATATAATGGGAACAAGGAATAGAACATGATTAAACCAACAAACTAAAACGCGTGTGGTTATGTAAAAGAAAGACCAGTACATTATTTAGTAACCCCGACATTGTAAGAATGCCAAAATGTCATGCAGATCACTAATCCTTGCTCAATAAATTTTTTTGCTGATGATATCACTTTTGAAGCTTTCGTTGAACTTTATTTAGCCTATTATCTGAAAAGAAAAGGATTGGAGCAACAAGTTATAAACTAAATCACAAAAGAAACCACAACGATATCAACGATGCTACAGAACAATATAGTCTTTCAATGATGAGATAATAATCATATAAGCAGAATACGCGCTACATGCCTACATTACAACTGAAACTAAAAAAACATGTATAAACAGTAAAAAAACGCGCCTTTAATTAAGACTCACTTATAACTCACCCTATTCGGCAAAAAAATCTAACTTTGTCTCGTTTCAAGCGTAATTCACCAACGATTACTACATATATATAGGGTTTAAGGTTAAAATTTCAACGTTCCTTCCGGAATGTATACACAGAAGCACCATTTGCTTTTTTATTTCACACATTCTATTGCTTAAACCCTATACACACATGCTCAAAAAATACAGTCCAATTTACTAAAAAGAAACCAATAAGCTCAGTTTTTCCAGCTAATCAGCTCAACCTTATTTCTTATTTTAGTACATAAGCCCCGATTAATAAGCTTATACGCCGGAAATGTCGAACGTATTGTCTTTTTAAAAGTTCCAGAAAATATACTAATCCAAACACCCCTATATATAAAATTCAAAACTCTAGTGAACATTTATATATATCTATCTTATACACATACAAACACTTTTTAGCCCTAGCATGTATATTTTGGCATTACAAATAAATACATTTTTTAGCTACCTTTTTAATACAAAATCCTTTAACGATAACCTAATTCAAAACGACATCGTATAATCAAAAGGGAGACTATTTGATACAGATTTAGGGGAAGTTGAAAAACCCTATTATGAGAAACTGTATAAAAATAATTGTGTAATTCGAAGAGAGAAATTACCTGAGGGAATAAGAGGAGGAACAATGAATCTGTTACAATAAATTTAAAACTGAGATTACATATATGTGCAATATTTGTGTGTATTTCTATATGTATATATTTTTGTGTAAATTTGAAAGGTGATAAAAGAAAGGATCGAACAATATATTTCACGTCGTATATTCCCTTTTAAAAATTGCCTTTTTTTGTTGTTGTTAATTTTATATATTAAAAAGAGTTAAATGCAAATTTCGTCCCTATGGTTTTTCGAAAACGGCTTTTTCATCCTTCCGTTAGTTTTTAATTTTTTTACATCCCTATGGTGGGACTTCATCCCTGTCTCCGTTAACTCCCCACCACGTTCAAGTCACGTGAGGGGTATTTTTGTTATTTAACCTATCTTCTTCAACCTTCAAAGGGATGTATCTGGCTATCGGTATCTACATCTTATCTATATCACTATATCTAATCTAATATCTATATATGCATACATTAAATCAAATCCACAGGCACAAAATCTATAAACATACACTTATATCTATATCACTATATCTACATCTATATTTATATCATATATACAAATATAGATTTATACATATACTAAACATAATCACAAAAACCAAAATCACAATTCTCTCCCACCAAATCTCTCCCGCCGGCCACCACACCCAACACCCCCCACCTTGTCTGCCACCATTGTGGCAATTGGTAACCCTCCTCCCCCATCGGTCGCCTCCCCTTTTCTCAACTCAGTCGGCTCAACCACGGCCAGCCACTGTCGTCGTCACCCCACTCCACGCCTCCCTTCTCTCTTCTTAGATCCGGCGTTTGGTGGTTGCTAATTTATATATTCGTCTATAGATCCGTCCAGTGGTGGCTAGCTTGGGTCTTATTATCCAGAAAGTATGATGGGTTTACGGTTTATGGTTGTTAGTGGTTGTGGGGTTTATTTGCGGTTTGGATTTGTGGTGATTGATTTGGTTAGTTGTGATGGTAGTGATGATGGCCGGAGTTGGCGAGTCAGGGTGGGTGGTGATGGTGTGGCCGGAGATGGCGACTGGTAATGTTTTCAGTTTTTCATGTTTATATTTGTGGATAATTATATTGATATCTTTTTCATGTTTAAATTTGTTGATAATGATAATGATTAATTTGCTTCAAGTTTACTGAAAAGCTTCAGTTCAACTGAAGAACTTCAGGATAATTATGTTGATAATGTTTATATTTGTGAATTGATTTTGTTTGTTTTGGATTTTATTTATAGTTTGTTTGATTTTTGATAGATATAGATTTATATAGATTCAAATATAGATTGGTGAAGAAGATCAAAAGAGAAGACACAAAGGCTGTAGGCGGGTGAAATGATAAAAATGTCCCTCACGTGATTTTCACGTTGGGGGGACTTAACGACAGAGACCAGTGGTTTTTGACGAAGTCCCACCGCAGGGATGTAAAAAAATCAAAAACTAACGGAGGGATGAAAGGGCCGTTTTCAAAGAACCACAGGGACGAAATTTGTATTTAACTCTAAAGTGAAAGATATGAGAATCAAGTTTATGTGTTTCTACATTTAATTTTTAAAGTGTGTCATCAAAATAAAATTTGTATAAATAATAAATTAACAGATCGAACATATATGTACACACTAAATTTAGCTATACACCTTAACAACTGAACGAAGGAAGGATTCTAGGAGCAACTAGTACATGAAATTGTGCTTTTGAAGACTTTTTCGTTTAATGTTTAGAGCATCCAATGAAAAATCTTTTGAAGACTTTTCTATTTATTTTTTTACATATTATTAGTTTAATTAATAAAAGTTTTTTTCAAAAAAACACATTTGCATGTGTTTGATTAATCAAATGACATGGATGAGTAAAGCTTGTTAATCTTCGATGCATCAAAATCTTCAAAAAAGATACTTATAATTGTAAACAAGTATTTCTCAATGTTGCATTATATTGTAGCTTAATATATCTTATGCTAAACATGGTATCAATTTGTATTGTAGCATAATGTAAGCTTTCACTTGTAAAACCCCCTCAAACGAACAAATTGGGTATTTCATTGCGGAGATCTACCAACAGCTTGACTGAAAAAAGGCTGGTATTGGCCAGACATCAAGAGGCTGTAAAAATGTATAGATTACTAGATTGGGTGAATTTTTTAACGAAAATGTTTTTTTTTTTTTTTTTTTTTTTTTTTTTTTTTTTTTTTACCTCCTTGTAACTAGGGATGGACATGGGACCGTTCCGGTCCTGATCCCAGTCCCGGTCTCAGTCACGTTTTGATTTGCAATCTTAACACTCATCGATCAACTTTAGATGCGTTACGGATATCCAACTCATGGATCAATATAGATATAGTGAACCATCTCTATATCGTCAATTTAGACCCTAGATGATGGATGCTAAG
>JANDBE010000028.1:31214421-31228565 GCA_024320915.1 Erigeron philadelphicus
AAGTCGCTTTTAAGTCTTAACGTAGAATAAGCTCCGCTCAAAAGTTCCAAATATTACAGTATAATAACTAACAAAACACCGCAAACTTGTTCCACAATGTGTCCTAAACCAACACTACTATAAAGAAATTTTTTTTGAAAGGGACATATTTCAAGGATGTTTTGCCAAATAATTTTTTGAAAAAAAAAAATTACGAAACCAGTTATTCTGATTTTTCAAAAACCAGATTCAAAATTTAGACTCGAATCCGGTATTTGAAATACCGGATTCAAAAAAGAATTTTTGAAACCGGTATTTTCAAATACCGGATTCAGTCTTTTGTCAATGATGTGACATGTGACACAGTGCGATGTGACAGTGAATAGGTGTGAGGGGTACGAAGTTTTTCGGTAAAGGCTGTCACCCCTTGCTAACTTTATTACTCCCCAAATAATACAGGCAACATGACAGAATGTCAGTTGGCTTAGATGTTACAAAGTAAATGCCTTCACGGACTTTTAAGTTTAGCCCCATTTTGATATTTTAGATTTTTTGATTTTTCACTTTTTGATTTTTTTTCTGCTTCCAGTCCCTGTATACATACATATATAATTTATATATACGTGTGAGACCCATATTTATGTCAAACTGAGTATGTTATCCCTGTGATGATAGTTGGTGAGGGAAATGCAACATAAAAACAGAGGCGACGGTTCAAATCTTGACATCATTTCCCGTTAAACATATTGTTACACATTTTACTTTTTTCTAATGTTGGTCGCCAATAATGGGCCGGTTAGCCATTTTAAGTGTGTTATCCATGAACAATTCTAAACAATTTTCAACGTTGTAATTTCCAAATACTTATGACTATGAGCAGATAATTTGCTATAAAAATATCACTTTAAGGCGATGACTGATTGAGTGTCTCGATTGGGCCTTATTAGAGGATATGACCTGTCCAAATGTGGTACTGATTACACTGTCCCTAGCTAAAATGCCTCAACCCTAAGGGGCAGTTTGGTTCACAGAATGTTTTTTAAGGAATTGGAATTTGTTAAAGGAATTGGAATCTGAAAGTTTTGAAATATGTGTTGTGTTTGGTTGAGAAAATTTAATGGAATTTTATTATAGGAATTGGTAAGTAAATCATGTTAAATGTCAAAGTTGCCCTTTCAAGATAACAGCTCATGAATCATATATACTTTATATCATACATGTACTTACCATTACCAATAATTCATAGCAAAAAGTCTGATGGTTACTTTCACTCACATGTCTCTTTCACTCTCATTTCTTTTTCTCTACATCACACCTTCAAACGAGCAAACCCAGAAACCCCCATTATCTTTGAAGAACATCTCGTTATTACAAATAAAGCATGTCATTTAATCAAATAGGAAAGAAAAAAAAAAAAAAAAACATATTACATCCTAGATTGGGTGATCCAACAGCAAATGGTGGTAGATACGGTTTCAATGGTAGTTAAATGGTGGTTGTCAGTGGCCATGGTGGTCTAACAGATATGGGGCCAATGGCCGGTTTTAGTGGCGTTCCAACGGTGGTCAGTGGCCATGGCGGTCTAACAGAGATGGGTCAATGGCATATTATAGTGGTGGTACAACGGTGGTCCAACGGTGGTCGTCAATGTCCATGGCGTGGCTGGTGGTGGTGGTTGGTCCAACAGAGATGGTCCCCATAAAGAAACAGGCTTGTATACTTTTTGTTATTTTGTGGGGTTTTTTGTAAATTTGCTTCAATTCCAATGGAATTCACAACTTTCCATTGATTTATTGAAGGAATTGTAAATTCTTTGTTTTAAGGAATTTGAAGGAATGTTTTGAATTCCAATTCCTTTGTTTCTCCAACCAAACAAGTCTATGATGGAATTCAACATTCCAATTACAAGGAATTCCTTAGAATTCCATGAACCAAACACCCCCTAAGTACATTCAGTAACTACTGGGTTTATAACCCAGTGACCAGCCGTTTTTTATAAAGTCGGGTCTCACTATGTTTACCCCTTACACAATAGTGGGGCATGGGTTCGAGTCTCTCGGCCCAGTGGCCAACTGTCACTTATACGGATTGTGCGGCCTGTGCGTATCGAAACATCGGGGTGCTCCCTTCAATTTACACCTTTTACACATAACTACATTTAGTATTAATCCAGAAAAACAGTAAATTTATTGTATTTTTAATCTTTAGACATATTTCCAAATGGTGATTATCATCCCCAACTGAACATAATCGATTAGTTCCATTAATTAATCAATAAAAATGTTAATAATAACTAGTGTTTATTATCATAAATATCTGGTCTAAATGTAGTAATTATACTATTAATCTACTACATTACACACTCTCCGTTATCTTTAACGAGAAATACTTGAAAACGCTCCCTCCATTAACGGCCATTATAATATTTTGAAGTTCCTTTCTCTCTCTCTCTCTTTCATCTTCAAGTTTCACCATTTTTATTCTTCAAATCTCTCAGTCGGCAACATTTTGACTAGTCAACGTCCGGCCATTCCAGGTTTCCTTACATTTTTATATTCGGTTCATTTAATTAATCCATTCTTTCAATGCGCTTTTATCGGACCAAATCACCCACTAGTTTATATGTCATTATATCAGCTTTAATTGAATGTATAATATATATTTAATACATCTATAATTACCAATTATCATTCTACCAAAATTATCTCCAGATTTGAATTGAGTTGACTCAGTGAGCTCAACTGAGTAGTTCGTTATACTTCGAAACGATAAACAGCGATTATTGGCATATGAACTTAAACTGTGTGTGTGTATATATATATATATATATCTATATATTTGTGTATAATAGAACATTAATGTTATTAAATTTGTTTGATAAAGTGCTTTATGTTAAAAGACACATTTTACGCGTAATTAGGATCTAGGTGATTAGAACCGAATAGATCATTGCGAAAATATAGCTATGGAGAGAAGAGGAGGCAATGTGGTTCCGAGTTCGCCGTCGAATACACCGAGGTCTATGGATAAGGGTGGTACGAGAGATGTAAGGGCGGCGGAAGCGAATATGAATGGCAATAGAGAGAAAGGGGTGAATGTTCAAGTTATTGTGCGGTGCAGGTTTGTATACGTTTGACTGAAATATGTGTGAAATTGGATTTCGGTTGTTTTTTTTAAGATATTAATGGTTTTCGTGTTTCATGTTGTGTAGACCGTTGAATGATGATGAGGTGAAATTGCATACACCGGTTGTGATTACGTGTACTGAGAACAGGAAAGAAGTTTCTGCTGTTCAGAATATAGCTAACAAGCAGATTGATAGATCGTTCGTGTTTGACAAGGTGATTTGTCTAATTTAATACGTTTATGCTTATTCGTTTGTAAGGTAGATGCTAGAGAATCCGTTGTGTAGAATCTCAAGAAACAACTCCTTTGGCTTCTTTTTATTGTATATAAGAAATTGATGAAAGAGTTTCCTAGAGCTAATGTTGAAAAGTGTTTATAGGTTTTCGGTCCAAACTCACAACAAAGGGACTTGTATCATGCAGCTGTCTCTCCCATAGTTTTTGAGGTTCTCGAGGGCTATAATTGCACCATATTTGCTTATGGCCAGACGGGAACTGGAAAAACATATACAATGGAAGGAGGGGGAAGGAAAAAGGTATAAACTTTTGTTTTGTTAGTAAAATGACATAGTTAACCTATATTTTATTTTTTATTTTGGGTTTATACTGAACCCATTAACCTTGTCTTCTGTATAGAACGGGGAGTTCCCAAGTGATGCAGGTGTTATTCCTAGAGCTGTAAAACAGATATTCGATATATTAGAAGCTCAACAAGCCGAGTACAATATGAAAGTTACGTTCTTAGAGTTATATAATGAGGAAATATCAGATCTATTGGCTCCAGAAGAAATTTCAAAATTTCCTGATGACAAATCAAAGAAACCGATAGCTCTCATGGAGGATGGGAAGGGAGGCGTACTTGTAAGAGGTTTGGAAGAAGAGATGGTTTCCACTGCAGATGAAATTTACAAGATCTTAGAGAAAGGATCAGCTAAAAGGCGTACTGCAGAGACCCTTCTGAATAAACAAAGTAGTCGCTCTCACTCAATATTTTCTATCACAATTCATATTAAGGAGCGGACGCCAGAAGGTGAAGAGATTATTAGATGTGGCAAGCTCAATCTTGTTGATCTTGCTGGTTCAGAAAATATTTCGAGGTCTGGTGCTAGAGAGGTAAATGGAAACTTGAGTGCAGACAAATACATCAAATGTCCTGAATTAGTATACTGCATGTCTGCTTGATTGAATATGTAAAGAAGTTCTACGCATGCGGATGCTCTAGTTATTTACTGTGTTAAGTGTTAACTCAAACACTGCCTTCCATTAGAGGTGATGAATATGGTGAGTTGGGTAACAGGTCAAAACGGGTAGCGCCAAAATCAGTACTTTTTCTTGGTGCAGGTTGAAACAGGTTGGGTCGACTTAAAATGTTCTAAGTTTATTATGATTAGTTATAATTAATGTCTCGAATGATTACATAAATTAAATTATCTCAGTAATGATTCAACTTTTTTGAACAGCACAACTTAGGAAGTTTTATGCATTAAGAACATATAATGGGAGGCTTTCGACCCCTTCTAAGTTCTAGTTAATTCTTTCCATCTACCCTTTTAGAATATAACATAACCCAAATCAGACCCATTCACAACATAATGAGCAGAATTTACCTCATCTAACTTCCCTATGTTTTCTCTATGGAGTGTCACTTTATTGGGCTATTGCATATGTGCCAATTTACATGGTCTAATCAAACTCAAATAGTTTGCTCTTCAAATCTCATGAATACCTATTGGCTATTGTGCAGGGTAGAGCCAGGGAAGCTGGTGAGATAAATAAGAGCTTGCTTACTCTTGGCCGTGTCATAAATACATTAGTTGAGCACTCAGGGCATATACCTTATAGGTATTATTTAATCACATATAATACATTAACAGTGCACAAAAACATTATTTGAATTGCAGAAGGCTAAGTGAACAGCATAAATGTTTGCTTTTAATGGCAGGGATAGTAAACTAACAAGGTTGTTGAGAGATTCTTTGGGAGGGAAAACAAAGACCTGCATTATTGCCACTATCTCCCCTTCCATCCATTCTTTGGAGGAAACCCTCAGCACTTTAGACTATGCACACCGAGCAAAAAATATCAAGAACAAACCAGAGGTCAGCAGAGTGAAGATTAGTTGCTTACTCAAAGAAAGATTCTCATTATGTATACAGTTTTGATATTGTGTAAATGATATTTCAGATTAATCAGAAGATGATGAAATCTGCATTGATGAAAGACTTGTACTCTGAAATCGAAAGGCTCAAGCAAGGTTGGAAACCACTCTCATCTCTCTTTCTTCATTAGATGAATCCGTACTCTACTCTTTTAAATAACTTGACTTTGACTTGACCAGAGGTATACGCTACAAGAGAGAAGAATGGAATCTATATACCGAAAGACAGATACCTACAGGAAGAAGAGGAAAAGAAGGTACACTTCCTTTAGTCTGTTTATAATTGTTGCACGCAACCTGATTAAAGGCTGCCTTTCACTACAAGGAATCATAAGTAACCGACGATACTGAATTTGCTATTTAATTACTTTTTTTAGGCAATGGCGGAAAAAATTGAGCGGATGGAGTTGGATGCTGAGTCAAGCGGCAAGGTATTATCAAGGCATAGAATTGACAGCATTTAACTACTATATATTGGAAAAAGTTGACTGCTGACTGTAATCTACTATTGTAAATAGCAATTTATGGAGCTTCAGGAACTTTTTAATACTCAGCAACTGGTGAATGCAAATTTAACTGGGAAGCTTGAGAGAACAGAGGTGTGGTGTTACTCAAGTTATTTGCTTCTCGGTAGTTTAGTGTACTTTAAATTCTAATTATCTGGGCATTAAATTATCATTTCTTTACTGCACCTTTAGATAAAGCTTCAAGAAACTGAAAATTCGTTGTTGGATCTTGAAGAAAGACATAGACAAGCAAATATAACAATCAAAGAGAAAGAATATATTATCTTCAACCTTCTAAAGTCTGGTAATTCAAGTTCCGTAAATATCTTTTCTTTTATATAGATATGCCGAATAAACATGCATCTGAACAGAATCTTAAACCGTTTACAAATAACAAAATGACTTCCAAATTGAATGCTTGTAAGTTGTAACAATGGCCTTCTAATTTTCATCAGAGAAAGCCCTTGTTGAGCGTGCATTTGACCTTCGAGCAGAGCTTGAGAATGCTTCATCAGACGTGTCTAGTCTGTTCACCAAGATTGGTACGTACTATCAATACAAATATATAAATCAAACTTTGCAAGGAATATCCTAATTTCTGTAAACATTAATATTGCTCCAGAGCGCAAGGACAAAATAGAAGATGAAAACAGAATTCTTGTCCAGCAATTTCAATCTCAGCTTACTAAACAACTCGACACCCTGCATAAAAGTGTAGCAGCATCTGTGACACAACAAGAGCAACAACTGAAAGGCATGGAAGAAGATATGCAATCTTTTGTATCCACCAAGGATCAGGTATGATTTAGCCTGAAAAAATTTAGCCAGCCTTTACCATGATTAATAGAGATGGCTGTTTCAACTTTCAACCCCATTTACTTGTAAATTTCTGTCAGTTTGGGTTGTGTTATTTGTCGAAGTAGTTGACTGATACGAAGTAAAATATAGCTAAAAAAGGAACACCACTAATAAGTCAAACAGGTTGAAAGTCATCCAAAGTTTGATTCAAAATATTCATGTCAAAGCATAATAGATGCAATAACGTTTATACATCATTTTAGAAAATCGGCAGAAAATGTTATGGGCCAACCCAAGATGACCCAGCCTGATTTGATCCTTACTGGAAATTTGACCCCTGTCAACCTGAACACGTATTGACCTGTTACGCAAACTTCACGCCGCAAGCATCTTTGCCCCCTTTAATGTTAGGAAACAATATACTCATTACTCACTATTTTTTTTGTGGAATATAGGCTACTGAAGAACTTCGAGCTGGTCTAGAGAAGTTGAGAACATTGCATGGTTCTGGTATTAAAGCTCTAGATAATCTAGCGACTGAACTTGATGGAAATTCACAATCAACACTTGAACATCTTAATTCTCAAGTTTCTAAAAATTCTTGTGCTCTTGGGGATGTATGTGCTAATTTGTTTAATAGTTTTCGAAGGTTTGTATTTGTTATTCTTTAATACATTGACATCGCCAAATTCAATACAGCTTTTCAAAGGTATTGCATCAGAAGCTGAGGAATTACTTGATGATCTTCAAAACATTCTCCATGGCCAAGAAAATAAACTAGCCACATTTGTCCAACAACAGCAGGAGGTTAGATTTGTCAAGTAGCATGATAATAGGATTTTTTTGATGTGGTAGCTATTCCAATGTCATTTCCTAAAAAAATATGCAAACCATAATTCTTCTTTTTACATCCCATGCAGGCACATAGTAGAGCTGTTGAAACCTCACGGTCAATTTCTAAAATTACCACAAACTTTTTCATGACCCTAGACATGCACGCAACCAAATTGACACAAATTATCGAAGAGGGCCAAACTGCCAATGAACAAAAATTATGTGAACTTGAAAGAAAGTTTGAGGTAATGATTATATTTCGATGACATGCTATCTGTTTAAGCAAATCGGTCTTCTCATTTATATCTATATATCCAGGAGTGTGCTGCCAATGAAGAAAGACAACTGCTAGAAAAAGTTGCAGAACTACTTGCAGGTTCAAATGCCAGGAAGAAAGAACTGGTATGGTCACTTACTTAATTGGTGTTTCTCTTTCAGATTTTGTTTAAGTATTTAAAACACTATTTTGATTATATTTTAGGTTACAACAGCAGTGAGTGGTCTACGGGAAAGTGCAGCTAGTAGGACCAATAGATTCCAGCAAGAAATGTCAACCATGAAAGAATCAAGCTCTTCGGTGAGAGTTGAATGGACAAATCACACTAGCAAGGCTGAAATCCACTACCTTGAAGATACTGTCGCAGTTGAAAATGGAAAGAAGAACCTGGATAAGGTTCTTCATACTTGGTGGGTACTCTTGTTGCCAAAATTGTTATTTCGTTAAATATCTTTAATTAATATATAACTGGTCTGTTTTCATTTATTATGCAGTTTGCAGAAGGTGCAAACGGGGTCGCAACAATGGAATAGTGCTCAGAATTCTTTGCTCAGCTTAGAGAAGAACAATGTGGCTTCTATGAATGAAATAGTTAGGTCAGTTCTGATATGAAGAAATGAAAAGTTTAAAAGGTCTTTCTAAGCTTTTTGTATATTTCTTATACCTCTTTTCATCCTTCTTTTAGGGGTGGACTAGAAGCCAATGGAAAATTGCGTTCTCAGTACTCAATTGCAGCGTCATCAGCCCTTAGTGATACAAATGTTGCATGCAATCACCTCCTCTCTTCTATTGACCGTGAGCATTTTTCATTCTGGAGTTTCATTTATTGTAACTCAGATTTTCATGGTGATTACTACACCATTTGTTACATACTTTTAACCTTTATCATTTTTTCTACAATTACATGCAGATTCTTTACAACTTGACCATGATGCATATCGTAATCTTGATTCCATGATTGTTCCTTGTTGTGGAGAACTTAAGGAACTGAAGGGTGGGCACTATGACAAGATTGTAGGTATCACAGATAGTGCAGGAAAAACGCTACTAAATGACTACACGGTAAGTTTCTCCATCCAAAGCTCCATACATAGTATAAATCTGTTAATCTTCAAAAGAAAGAAAAACTGTTGTATCTGTTTTCCTAGAACATACTTAATGTATTGAGTGGTGCTCTAATATAATGGCTATTGAGGATTGTAGATTGATGAACCATCATGTTCGACACCGAGAAAGAGGTCATTTAATCTACCAAGCACCACATCCATCGAAGAGTTACGAACTCCACCATTTGATGAGCTACTGAAATATTTTTGGGATTCAAAATCGTCATCACCAAGGCTACCAAATGGTGATGCTAAGCATCTAGATGCTGCTGCTCATTCCATGAGAGACTCACGCAATCGTCTCACCGCTGTTAATTGACAATAACTTATATATATAAAAAACATTTTATAGAGAAGTGTATATAAATACATGTAATACAAAAATATTCATTGATTATTGAACGATTTTACACAGCAGTTTTAAATTTAGGTTTAAATGGGGTTCTGCTATTGTTTGTTACCTGCACACATTACTTTAAACAATGTATGTATCACTTCAGAATATATATACAGGCACTTTGTTAGGGTTATAATAGAAAGGTTTTGTTGAGCACATTATATTTACGTGTTTTTTATGGTATGTGTCGTGGTACTTTTCTTCAGTTTTTCCACATTATCTGATAAACTATTGATTGCTATAAGTCCAGAAATGATGTATTTATGTAAAATTGTTTGAAGTGATGGTATAAAATTGGCTCTTTTCACCCTACTAAAGTGATCAAAGGCAGGAGGATATGTAGTTGATGGAAGATTGTGATAAAAACCAATGTACATATACACGATTACGTTATAGTAAAAGTAAAAAAAGGATCCTTCTCTAGTTAAGAAAACAATATATTCCTATGTTTAGTACACGAATACACGATCACATATACACAGAAGAATATGATCAATCTGAAACCACGAGGCATGACCAATACTGGAACTTCGATCAAGTCTTACAAATCCAATAGCAGCAGGTTTCTCTACATACAAGTTGATTTTCTCGTAGCCAAAAGTACAAAGTTCCACCATTCGTTCATTAAAAGTTCTCCTTGTGGAAATCAAAGCGAGTGTCGGTTTCTACTGTAAATTCTTTGGCAAGACTTTCTAGTGACTTGACGAGCGTTTGGCTTCCACAATAGAAAACACCTGCAAATCACCAACAGTTAAGAGGTTTCCCGAAAATATAAAGGAACACTGTATCAGATATATGATACAAGCAGGTGTTGATTAAATTACCAACTGTTGCTGAATCATGGTTGGTTGCCAAAGTAGAGAATACTCTCTTCCAGTTAGGTCTTGAGAAATGTGTTCTTATCTGTTATGTTTTTATTCATTAGAATCATGATTTTTTACAAACTGGGAATTAGAAAAAACCATTTCAACAAAACATACCCGACTTTGAGAGACAACATCAACTCCGTTTTTGGCATGTTGCAGAGCCTGCACCATTGCGATCAGTGCAGACCGTGCATCCCCTTCTTCATGAACACATGTTAAGTAGGTATGCATTTCAATTATATTCTGCAATTGATCACATTCATAACTCCAATTTAAACCACCTTACTTGTATTAGAATAAAGTAATGGTCAAGTATTCGTTACTAATTAATGGCAGAACTTACATTTTTATCATACTCTGCGATATCATCCATAACTCCCTTGAACCATTCAAATGATCCCTGTTCTCTTGTCACCCAATAGAAGTAGGCTCGATCCGGAACTTTAACTTCAACACCCTGATAAATAAAAATCTTTAGCATACCCTCATGTTTAAGCCATACATAATGGTACACGTATAAGCTCTACGACATCTTACTGCTTCTCTTTGGTGGTTTAAGAGATCTTTGAGAATGCTAATGAATGGAGTTGCTCCAATTCCCAAACCAATTAGTAATAAGATGTCATATTTCCTGTAATCTTGAGCTGGTGCTCCATATGGTCCTTTGATTATGATTTTAGGGTATCTACACGATGAAGCGCCAATATTGATCATAACATAATTGAAATGAAGTTAATTACATATGAAATACTAGTAAAGTTTTAGGCTTGTCTAGATAGATGCTTACATGGCTTGCGCTTCCTCTACAGGAACATTAACATTTGCCTTAGTTTCTAACCGGACGAGGTTTCCTCTAACAGCTCTTGAAGCAGAAGCACCAACTTGAGGTTTTTGTGGTGGAGGCTCACAGGCCTGCATTTCTGTGTTTTAGAATTTAGATTAACAGAAAAAACAATAGGTTTGAGAACCAACAATATATGGCAAGTTAAAGTTGTTCATTTTTACGTACCTTTGCAAATTCATTTTTAAGGGCTGTTGTCCAGTCTCCCAATGTACGAATATGTACACTTAAATAGTCATCTCCAGGTGCAGAAGTTATAGAAAATGGATGCCTGCAACCAATATTCATCGTATTATAGTTGATCAGTTTATATCAAGAACGTAAATCAGAATACGCCTTTGACAATTTATATAAATTTGGATTGGATCCACAAGACTTTTACCATTCGAAACCTGATATAGTTGGACATTTAACAAATAGGTACATCCCACTCTTGTATCTGAATCCATTAGGTTTGCTCATATAGAGCGCTAGTACGTTCCCAGTGTATATAATAGCCTATAAATTAAGAAGTATACATCGATCAGCTTTGATAAAGATGATTAATTAGAGGAAAAAGTATTGATTAATTGATGGTTACCTTAACGATATTAACCCTGTAGTTATGATCATAGGATGTAAGAACTCTTTCGGTTGCGTAACATAACATTGGGACCACAAGATACATCCATGTCTGCAAGGTAATCAAGTTTGCACAAATTTTTAAATCTGAAGCAATATATATAAAAAGAACTCTGTATATATACGTATATATAGTAAAGCTAGCGACTTACTGTTTTTCTGTACCAAAAAGTGGCAAAGACGAGGAAGTAACCATGGAGGATCAACAAGATGTAAACGATAATCAGAAGATGATGCGCATACCAAAAGGAAGTAAAACCGGCTAAATGATTTAATGGCCATGGCAAATTAATCACATTTCTTCTAAATGCATGTGTTGCTAATAGAAAGCAAAAGAACATCAATATATCCATGATTATGCCCGTAAATCCTGGTACTGTTAGTAATAAATCCGTGTAGGATGGCTGTGTCGGTAGCAAATTTCCATAAATACGTTCAAAAGTGTCTGGCGGGCAACTGCTAATCCTTACAAAGTTACAAGCCATATGAGCAACTGTATGAATTATGGTTCCGATTACAATTGCACCCGCGATGAGTTTATGAAAGTTGATGTTATCGTCAAATGGTAAAAGTTTGCCTAGCCATGTTTCTCTTAATCCAGTTAGTGTTTTTCTGCAAACCGGAAGGAGAACTAGAGCCATGTTAAGCTTTAAAGTCTCGCCGGCTGCCTTGGCCAAACATACACAATAGCCCATTACTTGGAATGTTGGTAACAGAGTATACTGATGAAATTTCCACGCGAAAAGTAAGGCGTTAATCAAGATGAAGACGGTTACTACCCATAGTCTTTTCCAGTTATCTTGTAAAAATTCAATCCCTTCATTTATGCGTCTGCTAACAGGGTTGCGATACTCTTGTGGGATCATCGACAATGCTAGATTAGTCGTATCTTGATTCTTTTTAGTATTATTCTTTGATTTTGGATTCGTCTGATCACCATTAGTCTTTAGTACCATGCCTGTTAGTAAAGTTTCAAGTTGCCACATCTGTGTCCCAAAAACAAAGTGTACAAAATTAGTAACAAGAAGAAATTAAAAATTGGATGTAAATGTTAAAAGCAGAGAAAATGGTGAATGGTCTCTTCATTAGAACCTCTATGTAGCCACGGTGGTCAGGGTCGAGCTCATCCATGATGAGAGCTGCATACGTCCCGACTTGGTTCTTGAAATTCGAAAGCTTGTTAGCGGAAGCACTCATTATAAGTACCTTGACGAAAAACAAAAAAGGCGTGCGGTTTGAGCTTTGGGTAACAAATTCATACAAAGAAAACGGCTAGCTCTTCAAGAATAATTTCTTACCTCTTTCACCTCTTCCTCGGATAATATACCATCTCCATTCTTGTCACACCTGACATAGTTAGCTCGTGTATAAGATATCGATTCTTGATTAAGTTTTTAGAAGAAAACATGATGAAACAAACATGTGAAATTGAATTTACATGTCAAAGAAGATACTAAGGCGGGCGTCAAGGTCTTTCTTCGTCATCTCTTCCCAAAATTCTTTCACTTGTTCTTCGGTAAGTCCATCTTCGGCATTTATATTCCTGCGCCTAGCCATGGCATCATATAACTCACCCGCAAACTCAATACTATCTCCCATTCCTAGTAACAAAAACATTAACGAAACATAAGAAGAAAATATATATGGCTTTTATTCTTGAGAACATTTTTAGATAATGTATATATCTAACCAACACAAATTCCAAATTTATCTCTAGGCAGCTTTCCATTAACAGCAAATTGTTGAAAACGTCTGTCAATTGCTCTCCAAGCGTCCCCTTCTTTTCCTGTCACGGTTCTATCAAGAAACCGCAAGCTGTTAAGCCCTTTGGCAGCACTTGACGTTGTCCGGCCCATTTTAGGTGGCCCGCTACTCGGTGGTGGTGCCCTCTTCCGAATAGATGGTGCCTTACTAGAAGTACGGCTCATCATTGGTAGCAAGCCGCTAGGCTTGTGCCCGTCATCCTTTATGGAGGTAATGCGTTTAGATGCCCGGGATTTTCCATCCATCGGGTCGATCTCAACGCTCTCAAGATCAGCCCCTCTCATTGTTTTTTGTTCTTTTTTTTGGTTAACTAGCTTATAGTTCTACCATTAATTGACGTGAATAATAATAATAAAGTGAGTCTTGTTGTTTTGAAGAAAAATGGGAAGGAAGGAAAGTAAGAAAAGAGAATGGAATGAATATTGTATAATGAGTAAATGTAGGGGAGAAAATATAGAAACCACTAAAGATGGTGAAAGGTTGTTATGTTACTTTTCTAAATTTAGAAAGAAAATATATGCATGTGTTTATTAGCTTAGACATAATAATTTTGACTTGAGTTGAACCATGCATAGCAACGTACTCGACCCCGATTATGTAGCTTTATGATTATATATTTTCATTTTTTCCCGGCTGAAAGTACATGATATTTGATAATTGATATGTCAACACTATTTGTATGTGTGGGATTCGAACCATATATTTTTCCAACTCTAAAAATCTCTTTCGTGTAATATATATGGTTTGACCAATGGGTAACACTCCGGTGAGAAAACTTTTAAAATAAGAACGGTGAGAACACTTCAAAATATCATTTTGATGCATTAAAAGTCCATAAAAATAACATAGTACATAACTAATTATCATTATGT
>JANDBE010000028.1:31366790-31383467 GCA_024320915.1 Erigeron philadelphicus
AAAAGTATGGACAAATACAACATTATTTGTAGTGTAAAACATGATAAGTCACGATAAGACAAGTAGTATATATATATATATACATAGAGTCTTAAAGACACGATAAGATACATTATCAAGTCTCTTAACAGATTCTCTGTCGTGTACCTTTTAACAAGTCCCTTAACAGGTCTCTTAACGTGTCCTTATCGTGTAACCTGTTAAAAATCGTGTCATGTTTGTGTTTGAAAAAACTAACACAATTAACTATCGTGTCGTGTTTAACCCTATATTGTTCGTATCTTATCGTGTCGTGTTGGACACAATATGTCAGCTCTAACTGTAGTATATTGTATAAAAGTTCATTATTTTCTAACATCAATGACACTGACCGCCACACAAAGCCACCCAACGAATCACCCCCCGTAATCCCACTAGCTGACTACTTCTCGCTCAACTATTATAAAACACCTCTATATCGATTGAACAAGATTTTAGCTAGTAATAATTATTAGTACTACTAATATTTATCAATAATATCGTTGATAAAGACAAAAAGAAAATAAAAACTTATTCAACTATTCTTGGTTGGTCCTCCAATTAGATTATCGACATCATTAAATACTCAATATCTTTAGGCCATGTTGTTAAGGATTCCACTCAAACTGCTCATATAAATATAATATGCGTTTAATTTTTGTTTAAATATGAGAAAAATAAATGTATGTTACCCGGAATGATAAATTAATTAGTGTTTGCCAAAAAAGGATACACTTTTATTCTAATTTTTTATTTTATTTAGTTTAATATATAGATATAAAGTACAAGTGGATGTGATGGTATTATTGATGACTTTGATGATGATGTTGACTTAAACGTATTTTAACCTCATATGAATCTCATATTATGTTTTCTCCTTAATCGATGATTAATTAGGATTTTTTAAAGTTATAATAACTTTGATTAATTTATAAATATCTCTAACTTTTGCATTAAAATCAATACTCATAATACAAAGCTTATCACTAAATCGTTATCTTTAATTTTATTTTAAGGATTGACATTAATCTTTCAACTTGATTAGTCAAGTTGGAAGAACTTGAGGGGATCTTAATCCCTATAAATCATTTTATCTCGCACAGTCACATTGCGATGCCAAGATCTATGGATGTAGTTTTTAAACGTTTAGGGTTTGCGATACAAAAAGAGGTAACGGCGCAGTTTGTTGCCCGTTTGCATTTTAATTCTATGTAAATTACTTTGACTTTAATACAAAAAAAAAAAGAAGGGTCAAATTTTTTTTTTAAGAAACGCATTTAATTTTGCTTTGCGCTACTAGCTAACTAAAAATTCTTGATTAAAAGTACTCTATAAAACTACTGCCAATATAATATAAATAAAAAATTACCAATATCATAAGAAGTTGTAAGTAAAAACTTATATATAGTTACATCAAAGACATGCATATGTCTTATATGCGTTAGACTCTTAAAAAGTGCGTGAATTTGTTTCTTAATAGATGGTTTAAGGAGTGCAAGGAAAGCCTTATGATTTAATAATTTTTCATAAGTGTGAACTCATGGATATGCTAAAAAAAAAAAAAATTGGATGGAAACTCCCTGATCACATGTACCATTTTATATATGCATATATCATCATATATTTCCTTTTGAATTCAAAGCCTCATGATAGATTGATTTCTTTACCACACATAATTTATAGAACACACTGTACAAATCAATAAAACATATGTGCGGCAAATAAATTAACTATTTTGATACTAGCAGGGCCGGCCCTGGCATAGGGCGGAGCGGGCGACGGCACGGAGCATCAAAAATCGAGGGGCAACAAATTTTCGATTCAAGCTATAATATACTAGGTTCGTTTAGGCGTCAAAATGATGTTATAATAGTTTAATTAGGCATCAAAGTTGTTATATATTAGTTAAGGCTAAATCTGAGAAGAAAAAAAACCCTTCTATTTGGCTTTAATGGCGGCGAGTTGGAAATGTTTAGGAATTGGAAGATGAACGACTGCACAAATTTCCTTTTACTTTTATATTTGCACCCTTTGACTTTTACAAATTTATAGAAGTTGTCTATTTTAACTTGATAGTTATAATAAAGGTTCTTCAATAATGTTTTTACTAAGTAATAACAAAGACTACCTCCATCAATACAACTATTAATAATTAGTTTTAGTTATATCCATTCTATTCTACGTATGTAAGTATATGGTTAGAGTTATAATTTCTATCTAGCTACAGTTATATTTGAAAATATTATTAAGTTAAAATGATATAAATGATATTGTGGATATGAATTATTAATAGGCTTTGCTTTTGTAATTATATGTGGTTTAGAGTTTTGCTACTTTCATTCGTATTTAAATAAATATTCATTAAGAATTTAACTGTTATAATGCGAATATATCTATCTGTTGTTGTTAACTACGAGTAATCCAGTAACAAATTGTATTGTTCTTTGCATAATATTTTTGTTGTTGCAATAAATTAATACTCGTAATAAACTTAGTTTTTAGGATTTAGTTTTATAACATTTCTTTTAATTTGTTTTTAAAATAAGATAATGATAAATTAACCTAACTCGTATACTTAGATCTTTGCCTACAAAATTTTGGTACGGGCATATTTTAGTTGTCTTGCCCTGAGCATCGTATAACTCAGGACCGGTCCTGAATGTGATACTGAGTGGAAGCTATTTATTGCAGTTGGGTTTAGGCAAAGTTAAAGAAATACTTTGTTTTAAAAGTCCGTTAGTTTATTCATAACTTCATATTCTTAGCTTAGTGATAGATGGTTTCTCTCAAATAGTTTGTACACGAATGTTTGTATTATTTGTGTGATAACTCAAATTTAATTTCATCCGATCTCTCGTGAAAACCATTAAATAATAGTTATCCTACTATCTGCATTCTAGCCTGGATGAAGAAATAGTGTGTACCAAATGGTATCTGAGATTAAAGGTTTTCCATCCAATTAACTTTTTTCTTTTCCAACCAATTACCTTTTTTTTCCACCCTCTAGTATATCGGCCGGATCCTCTAGCATTATCTAATTATTGTTTTAATGAAGGTTGTGTTATATGAAACAATTGTCTTCTAAGATTACACGAGTCTAAGTTAGAACTCATAATTTTTGAAAAACCCTATTAATCTACCCTCATAATTGTAGAAATTGAGACTCAAACTCAAATAGATTTTTCTAAAGTCAAATACCTTACGAATTAGCCACAAATTCTATTGGCTTCTTAGGATTTTGTGATCATTTACTTAAAAAACCCGTTGCACATTTCAAGTGTAAAAAATTTTATATATCAAAAGTCAACAAAGAAGTACAAATAGCTAGACAGGTGTACATGGTCTTAAAATGCCAATTTTATTTAGTGTCTATGTCTTAATAAAAATATTGTAATTTAATAAAAAAAATACTTAATTTATTAAAAAATTAAAAGTGTTTGTTTTTTGTTTAATTAACAATAAATAACTGTATTTACTGAATTCATATAAACATTATTTATTCTAACAGTCATTTTATCAATTCAGTCATTTAATAGTTAAAAAAAAAACAAATAGACTCTTAAACTAGTTTATATATGTAGAAACCAAACTTGTTGTTTTAGAACTTGTTCTCTTGTGTTTCAGGTTTAGGCTCAAATTGGGGACTTTAAGAAACTTGAAGGGTTTGACTGTAAGATGGTCAAGTAGGTTAAGGCTTCTTGTATAAAAAAAAAGAAGAGAAAAGTGATTATGGGGCTGTTATGCACCCAACTTGGGTGAAAAACCCCTCACATACTAATTTTTTAATATTTTCAATAAATACTTGGGCCCCCATGATTTTTACCATTTAAAAACAAATATGTGAGAGGTTTTTCACCCAACTTGGGTGCCTAACAGCCTCATATTCCCAAACCTCTTTTACTAATCCAGTTATGTTTTAAATCACAGGAAAAAAAAAAAATCATGTTTGACAAGCGGAAGCACAAACCCACACAGAATAAAAAAGATAAAAAAAAAATAAAAAAAAAAAATAAGAAAGTCAAACCCTCCCATGAACCATCTCTACGGCCAGGTTCATTTTGGAACACACATAAATTTGTTTCTGCTAATTACTTACTTCTGATCTCCAATATAAAGTAAAAAATCATCAAAAAGGGAGCTGAATTTGATATCAAAATGAGTTCTGTTGTGAAGTCAGAGGAAGAATGGCGTGCAGTACTATCTCCTGAACAATTTCGCATCCTTCGTAACAAAGGAACCGAGTAAGTCATCTATATCTATTATACTATTTTTACATGATCCAATCATTTCCATTTGTTTTATGTTTAAGATTTCCAAATAATTAGTATCCCTTATATAAATTTCAGTAGCAAACATATTACGAAAGTCAAAATGTATATAGAAAAGTTTCGCAGTTGACTCATGGAATGGTTTCAATGAATCTAGTTTTAGGGGAATATATAATTTGTTTTGAAGATTGCTATAAGAAATAGGGTAGTCCGGTTTTCGATTTGCCTAGTTGAGTGGTTCATTAGGCTGCTAATGTTTTTGAAATGTTCGGATTTTGATCACAGGCCGAAAGGCACTGGTGAATATGACAAACATTTTGAAGATGGAGTATACACTTGTGCTGGTTGCGGAACACCGCTCTATAAATCGACTACTAAATTCAACTCTGGTTGTGGTTGGCCCGCTTTCTATGAAGGTCTCCCTGGAACAATCACCCGCACTGTGAGATTTCTAACATTTTCCATAGTTAATGTTCAGTTTTTTGTGCATTTAAGTTTACCTGTTACTTGTTTATGATATGGAAAGTTATGGGTTTGAGTCCCTAAAGACTTCCGTCTCATGGACAGAGGAGCATGGTTCACAAGGCTGCCGCCCTTTGGGCTTGATACTTTACTAAGTTTTGTTTAATAAGTTAAACTTTTGATGGTTTTGCAGCCAGACCCAGATGGAAGGAGGACCGAAATCACTTGTACAGCTTGTGGAGGGCACTTGGGTCATGTGTTTAAAGGTGAGGGATTTAAGACACCAACGGATGAAAGACACTGTGTTAACAGTATCTCCATCAAGTTTGCTTCTGAAGGCTCCTCAGCTTCTCTTTGACAATTCTAATAGAAGTGTAGTCGCATAACAAGCATTCATGTCTAGGCTTTGAATGTCTTTGTGTTTCTGTAATGCTGAAAAACTGTGATGACTAGTTGAGTTGAATGCTACTTGAAGGTTTTTATCTTATATATAGGCATGTGTCTCTCGTTTGTCCCAAGCTGGAACTTAAGACCACCATAGGGAAAATGAACCTGTCCGTGTGGAACTTGGTACATTTGGGATTTTGGGTTATAGTAGTATACCGCTCAGTGGTCAAACTGGTACATACTTGGTCAAACAGGTTAGAACTCACCTGTTGTGCATTTTTGGAATGTCTTTTGTAAGAAAAAGCTGGAATGTTGGATCATGATGTTAATACAAATCGCAGTGATCATACTGATAGAACAGTTACTCGAGAAACCCCCCTTAAGAAGTCTTTTTTGATCCGTCTCATGTAGTTATCCATTTGACCCGGACCCATTTCAACATGTAGCCAACCTGCTCATTTTAGTACTCGGATAAATAGAACAGTTGCATCAGTTAACTTTGCAACATTTGTTATATCTGCTATATGGGATGGCTCTCTAGTCTCTAGGAGGCCTTGTCCCATGCTGTATTTGTGTGATGAAAGAAAGAATCTCATTATCACCAACAAAATTGATTGGTTTGCTAATATGACGCGACTGCTGTATTGCAGTTTATAGAGATGGATGAGTATGCTTCTCAACTTTTCATCATTCTTGAATGTAATGTTTATTTGTCAATATTCTCTGTGATACATAAGGAGCTAATCAATAGGATTCATATTCATTGGTAAAAACAGGCAAAAAGTTTAGATATATTATGTGGAATTCTACTTGTTGTACAACATTATTAAAATGTTATATGAACAGTTTTATATACCAAACTGCCTTTAAACTAAAAAAATCCCTTAAGATTTTTTTCTGTTTTTTTTTTCTTTCTCTCTATGTATAATTGATCGACCCAGACTTAGGAAACAATCGCCACGAGTCATGACATTACTCAGCCTCCCCAACCATCAATATCGACATTCCTTCCCTTCTGCATTGCCAGAAGATCCTGTTCTTATTGATCCGGGACTCGAATTGGTTACAGAGTTTAAGTTGAACAACAGTCAGCGCCAACGACGATGGTTCCAAGTATGCAACAACAGTCATCTTTTGACACGAGCTAGAGGATCTCTGGTTGCACTTAAATCTTCGACTTTGATACCTTATTACAAGGCGCAAAGTTAACATAACCAAAACCAACCAATAATAATATCCAAACACTTTTCTGAAAATTGAACCTTTTTACACGAATATAGTTTTAACTTTTATTCTAAGCCTTTTCGAAAGAATCATTTATAATTGATTTTTCGCAGAAATAAATAAGCTAATCCATTTAACTGTTTCATATAAAGTGTTTATATTTATAATTTTATATATCAAAAACTTAAAACTACCACCACAAGTGACAACTGAAATTCAAAACTCAGAGACACTCCTACCCACCAAAAACTCACAATTATGTTTCAGTCAATCCACCCTTCTTCTACTGTAACCCTAATCTCTAAATCAATGACAACCCAACCACCACCAACACCACCACCGTCTGTCATCGTTTCCCGATCAAAAACAACCACCACTTCCAACAACAGCATTTCAGCTTTCGAAACTCGATTATCTCTCGTTTTCGCTCTCGCTTCTCAAACCAGTTCCCTCTCTCAGCGACGTAAATGTCTTCTCATATCCCCTTCACTTCATTTCATTTTAAGTAACTCACCTATTTTGTATCTAACTGTTTTTTTTTTCTTTTCAATTTACTCTTGATTGCAGTTTTGGCGGATTTGGCAACTGAAACTGCGAAATACGTGTTTCCGAAGAGGTTTGAGAGTCGGAATTTGGAGGAAGCTTTGATGTCAGGTTGCTTGTTTTGTTTAATTTGACTGAAATGAATCATTTTTTTACTATGATTTTAACTACTTAAGTTTTAGGGTTTGTAATTATGTGGATTTGTATGTTTGTAGTTCCGGACCTTGAAACGGTGAAGTTTAAAGTTTTGAGAAGAAATGATCAGTATGAAATTAGACAACTTGAGGTAACTTTCTAAACTTTTTTCTTTTTTTTTTTATACCTTATTTGTTACATTTTAGATGTAATGGCATGTAATAGCAACCGTTTCGTTTTAAAAAGCATACTATGTTAGCTAGACTGTATTGGTGGTGATTTGGTAAAGCGGGTTTCAACCCTATATGCCTGAGTATCACGATTATCATTTTAACTTTTAAGAAAATTTAAGTTAAAGAAGAAAAGCTCTTGATTTGGATGCAAATTCAAGAACTTGATTGCAAAAGAGACATGTATATAGAGAAGTATAGAACATCCAATCTGGAAGTTTATGGCACTGGTTCCAGGAAGTTATTAGGGGTTAAGGGCGGTAACAGGCTTGTGTGGCACAAGGAAACATAAATTCCCGATCAGTGTGGTTGCTGATTAGCATCAGTTGACGTTGTTGACTTTCTCACTGCTTCATGAATGATGACTGATTCGAAAAGCACTTGATGAGTTGGCTTGATACAGAGACTCTGGATACACTGATTTACATACTGACTATTTGGGTCCTGAATCTTTTGGTAACTTTTACGGGTCTGCACTGCTTCCAGACCTGTTTCCAAGATTAGCTTGAATCCCTCAAATGAACTTAACTTACTACAAATTAAACATTGAGATTATGTGTGGACCACTTTTTACAAGTTAATTGACTTATTAAAAGAATGTATGTTGCATAAAATGATACACTTGTGAAAGTATGATGTGATGCCATAACATGTCATTATTCTTTTAGTTTACCAGTAATCAATAGATAGTAACTCTGTTTCTGACTTTCACTCAGCCTTACTTTGTAGCCGAGACTACAATGCCCGGAAAATATGGGTTCGATCTGAATGGTTCTTCCCAATCTTTCAATGTCCTGGCAGAGTACCTGTTTGGTAAGGTACTCAATCGTTATATCAGAGGTTTCAAGGCTATTTTTTTATATCGATACCATAGAACTAATGTTATCTACTTTTCTGAATTTATATATTTTTTCTCCAGAATACTGCAAATGAAGCTATGGAAATGACGACTCCTGTTGTTACACGTAGGGCTCAATCTGGTGGTGAGACAATGGATATGACTACCCCTGTGATAACAAAGAAAGTAGGTACTTTTCATATTATGAATTTTATGATTTGTTTTCATTTTTCAGAGGGACTGGTTTACATGTAAAACTAAATACTATGCTATTAAAGTTTTATATGAAGGTACTTTCAATTCTTCTAACTTCCATCAATCTATCATAAAATGTAGAGTCTGAAGTATCAAAAGAGTCGCATGACATAGATCAGAGATGTGAGATGACGAACATAGAAGGAGTCTTTACATAATTCTGCTTCTTACATTTTAGAACACAGGTTACATCTATAAATGATAAGGCATGAGCAGAGCAGTTGCTTTTCATAGCACCGAGTCGGTTTTAACAGATTGTAGATGTTATGGCTAAGTGATGTGTAATTGTTTGCCCGAGTGATATTATCTGTGTGAAAATGTGTAGAATCAACCTCCAATAGGAGAAAGACAATTGACGAATGTTTCAGTTATGCCCATATAGTTCTATCTGAGTCCCATAGATCTAAATGTGGTCAATATGTGATCAGCATTTAGTTGGAATGAGTTAATGAATAATTATCATATATGAAGGAATAAAACTGAAGTTATGATACTTCATTTCTGATTTTTGACTTTTATTCAGATGGAAGATGAAGAGAAGTGGAAAATGTCATTTATCATGCCTTCAAAGTATGGTTCAAACTTGCCACTGCCCAAAAACTCTGCTGTAACTATCAAAGAGGTGCCAGGCAGAATTGTGGCTGTCGTTGCCTTTTCAGGTTAGTGATTATATCTCCATAATGTTTTTATGGAAAGGGTACATTAGCTCATTTTGATAACAAACTTTGAAGTTAAATGCATCTGAAATCCTTGACACTCCATTTCCATGACAACTCAGGTTTTGTCACTGATGAAGATGTTATGCGCCGTGAATCAATACTAAGGAATACCCTGAAGAACGATAGTCAATTTAAAGTAAAAAGTGGTGCATCTGTGGAGGTTGCACAGGTAATCTAATTCTTTTTTCCTATACGAAACTAATCTAAACAACAGGACAGTAACATTTCTTATGTATTTTCAGTACAACCCACCATTCACTCTCCCATTTGCACGCCGCAATGAGATTTCCTTGGAAGTGGAAAGGAAATAAGAGTAGCTAGCATTCTATAATGGTCAGCAATCTGGGCACACAGATGTCTGGGTGTTTTCATTGGAAATAAAAGTGATGAGTTCTACAAACTATGCAAAATATAAGGTTTAAATTGTCATGATATGTTGACTGTATATAATGTATAGAATTGCTTCTTCCTATGATATACTTGTATATATCAATAGAAAACGTATATTCTTGAATGTTTGTTGATCGTGCTACTTATTTGCACTATAAATGTAAAGCGCACACCAATTACTTACTTGTGAAAACATCATGGGTTTAGCTTAGGCCCTTTTATTGTTGGGGATTGTTGTCTCAACAAGATATTAGATTGCTGAGAAAGAGCAAGCAGTAATACTGCTGCATATTAGATTGCTGAGAAAGAGCAAGCAGTAATACTGCTGCATATATATCGGCCTTTGGGCACCATAATCCTTGGTATATATACAAATAAAATCTAGGCATGCCACGTTTTATATTTTAATGTATGTATGTCTTCTAGTGTCCCAATGTAGGTAGGAGTTAATAACACGATATCATTTTGTGGACCAAAGCAAATACTTGAAGGAGTTTGACGTAGGATGTTGATTCCAGCTCAGTTTCTTTCTGAGAAGGTTTAGTTCCCTTAAATTTATTTAGTAGTACAGTTTGTGAGATCGAACCTGCAATTCTACACTTAACGCAAAAGCCTGAATAATAGTGTACCATTCCCTTAGTAGTTGGGACAAAAGTGATTTTATCAGCTAATTTAGTTGTCTGTGAGAGTGTAAGGAGAATGACAAATCTTTTCGACTGCGGGTAAATAAACATTTGCTATTCGTCTAGTACTTTAACTTGCAACTGTATAGATATATTACACCTCAATCCTTTCACTGGTCTAGGGTGTCTTTGAACTTGTAGCCGTACAGCCATCTGTTTTTTTAGTTGTTTAACTGCTCTAGGGGTAGGAGTTTCATCTAAATAGCTATTTCTGGTTGTGTAGATAATCTTTATGTTGTTTATTGTCAGGTGGCAAAATGGATGGGTCAGTAACATTTCAAAATATGTTATTTTTTGTACAGGTTAAAAGGGTCTAGTGAGGCTGTTTAAATATTATAAGATATTTCTCTACCTTTTTTCAATAAAATAATTTAGGAGGTTTTGCACATTACATATACACTGTGGGTGGCTTTCGAGCCATTTAACAACAGATAACTGCACTTGTAAATCACTTTTACTGTTTTTGTGATGTATCAAAACCTGTCATAATAGACGAGGTTTTTTTTCGGATCCATCTCTAATTCCGTATTAACATGAGTAGAGCACGAACACAATCACTTATTGCCTTATTGGTTACTTGCACATATTCGTTGCATTATCTAGTATTCCAGCCAAGTTGAATTTCATTGCAATGAAATAGATTAGGTAAAAAGTTCCAGTCCTATTTATGTCATGAACAATATACAGTAAAGTAAGAGTTGCCATTATATATACACTTCTGATTCAGTCAGTTTTTCTGATGCTAATTGAAGAAAGATTTATCTTTTACTGCTTGTACATAAAGTGAAAGGATTCAACATGCATACAAGATAACAAGTAACTAATGTATTATTATCTTGGTATTATTACTAGTTATGCTGATCAAGTTTGACTCTATCTTCTTAGGCTTACAAACTACAGGTTCTTTGTATGCTAAAGTTAAACTATAGAGTTATGAAATCATGGGCACTAACTTACTTCAGGTATACTATCTAACACAGGCTTCCATTTTCCACAATTTCTATTGTGTTCATCTTCAATCACGACACTCTCATTTGAGCTTTCTTTTTTCATATGAGAAAGCAACTCACCTACTGAAACACCGCCTTTTTTCAACATAACTGCCAACTCTTGCTTAGTTATCACCAACTTAATCCTCACGGCTCCATTCCCGCCTTCTGATTCTGCCTTTATATCCGGGCTCTTGCTGGTTTCCATAGAAGGTATAGAAACTGGCACGGGATAATACATCTGACCACTGACAGGAACTAATTCTGGTAAGACTCCATCAACTTTCATGTGTTCTTTATGTTCAGTGACTTCCCAACCTGTTTGCATGATCTTGTTTTGTTGAATTATACAATTCCCCATTCTTGCTCGTTTTAATTTCATATACAAGGTGGCTAACACGATGTTTTTTCGTTCAGTATCTAGACATAAAATGCGTAGTTTCTGAATAAGGTTGTTTGGATTAGATTTTTATTGTATTTATAGAGATAAACTAGGAGGATACCCTTGTGATTTTTGATATTTACAGGAACGCCACATTTGCACTTTGGACCCCACATAGATTCTTTGTTGGTGCTCATGCTTGATCTTCTCATAATGACCTCCAAAATTCCACATTTACAGTTACTTTAATCAAATATACTAAGGTATCAAATAATTAACTTCTGAATCAATTAATTTTAGTTTTCTTTTATTTACTATGTAGGACAAATTGTATAAGAAGGTAACCAACTTCGTGTTATTTGTGTTTTTGGTAACTGTTTTTGTTTTCACTCTTTAAAAGCCGGCCAACTTCTATCAAAGAGACAAATGCATGAAAATATATTATACTTGTCTCGCTTTGCTATTGTGTGTATTCAACTTTTAAAACTCATACCGTGTGTATCAAACTTTCTATCTATCTCTAGTGTATGTACCCAATTACCTTTTTATCAGGCAACAAGTATTTTTTGCTGACATAACAACCATATAAGTTGCCACACCATCAAAACAAGTGCCACGTTATCGATTTACAAGTTATAATAACAGGTTACAGACATACAATATGCAGGAACTGGAAGTTTGATACGGTTATGATAGTTGAATACACACAATAGCAAAATGAGACTACTTCATACATTTTTCCTGCGCTTGTCTTTGATAAAAAGCCTCCAGCTTTGGAAAATATGAAATAAATTATATGACTCGGGTCCAAACAATGATGTGGTGCCTAATTTTCTGTAACTTTGGTGATGTTCACTTTTTTGGAAGATTACCCTAATTGAACTTTTGTTGTTGTTCAAAGTTTAAGCTTTTTGTGAGTGCAAATAAAGTGTTGCTAAAAACATAATTCAAACAAAAGTTAGTTATATATTTTCACTTAATTTACCATCTTCTTTGCTAATTTTACGCTGCTGCTGGGGGATTCGATTTGTTGCAGCAAGTGAAACTTGAACTTGCTCCATTGAGGTGACAAAAAGAGAAGCAACATTGGGCCCCTGCCGGCTTTCTTAGATTAAGGTAACAAATCTTGATCCTCTTTATATCTTTTATTTTCTATGTTTAAAAATAGGTTAATGCTTTCCGAGCTGGTTAAAGGTCAAGTAGGCCATCAATTTGCATTGATGCTAGTTGTTATTACTATTTGCATATTATTTTCCCTCTACATATGGTAATGAAAGTGGACATTGCATTTGGTAGCGATAGTGGGTTATCACCAGAAACCAAGTTAACAGTGATACATCAGTTAGGATCATGTAGGACCACTAAAGCTTTCTACCAAGTGGTTGACCATTTCAGTTTTATGCATGATTATGTATAAATATAGCACTTCACAACATTTATTATTTTCTCATTTCCCTTTGGGTAATAAACGTGTTATGTGGACTCGATTGACATGCCAAAAAACTTCCAAAAACAAGTAATATGTTTTTTTCTAAGATTTTTGTAATGGTTTGTGGGGCTTTCTATTGAGAGAGAGAGAGACAGAGTAATAGCTTTTAAACGTTTCTTTTTCCCACCTACTAAATGAACATAAAAAGGCACACATAGGATATGAATACGAAAAAGTGGAAGAATGAAGCCATAATTTTATAAAAACGTATGCGCAATAAAGACAAGCTTATATGAGGGGAATGAACATGATTGCAACTTATACCCTCCACTACACTAGGGAATGAATGAATCGTGGGTAGGAGTTCTTTGTGCTAAGTGATGTTAACTTGACATATGCAATGATATAAGCAATATGAGATTGTGGGTAGCCGGTGTAGGATGGAAGCCTTATTTTTTATGCTTAATAAATATAATTATACTTAGATAAGCCACACAGAAATCATCTGATTTATTCATTGTCTTTGTTAAGATTATTTCTTTTCTTTTTTGGAATGGGGGACCATGAATCATGATGACTTATTTAGAGTGTAATTTTCTTAGATTTTTCTTTGAATACTTCATTTAGCTAAACTTTAATAGGAAGCAATTCAGAGCTCCTATTAGTTGGACGGTTGTTTTGTCAAATTACTCATAATGACACTAATATGGTTGGAACTTGTACAAGGGATAACAAACCAAGTTCCCGTGTATATATTTGCCATTTCGTTTTCATTAAGAACGAAGACTATATTGATGGTTATCTTCTTGGAATATTTGCGTCTAAGCATTAAAATTTTACTTTATACTTTTTCCCTTATCAATTGCACGCCAAGTGAAATTTATGTTCCTCTGCTTATGGAATTGCGTAGGTTATAAGTTAGTCAAATGACACGGCAATTTTTCTTATTGCATCTAGAATTTTTGATGTGAAATAAACATCTCAAACATACCATGTTAGTTCTCATTCTTATTCTAATAATAGATCAACTAATTAATAAGTTTGAGTTATATGGCTAGGATACACCCTGTTGCAACTCTAAAAATTTGCTCTGAAAGCTGCATATCCTATCTGTTCTTGTTGTATCAGATTACAAAACATGACCATGTATGTTTGCAAAGCTGTTCCTATAAGATAAAAATTTATTTTGAAATTTGTTTTACTGTAAACTGTTAATTTGTTCGATTCATATGCCAAAGTTACACATGCTGCAACTAATGGACTATTTACAAAAGGGGATTATCAGCAAGGGAGGCAAAATGAATGATTTCATGTGTAAGGGGCTATATGGCTAGTCCAGATAGTTGTAGGGCTAAAAGTGTAATATTTAATGAAGCTGATGGTTAGTCTGACCTCACCTGTGGGAAAGAGGTAATAGTGGAGGTTGGTCTGGTCAATGTTCCATTATCTTGGCAATGTGTTTGATGATATTGGAATTGGATGGATGGGGATCTATAGTGGTACAGTTTTTAGGGTAGCCTTTTGACACAATGCATGTCAACATAAAATTCCCTAACTCTAGACATTCACACACAGAAAGAACATAACCAAACCGTCATAGGTGAAACTTTGTAGGGCAAGGAGGGGCCCTGGCCCCCCATAAGTTTGAGATATGTTTAGTGTTTTGATATAAGGTGTCAATTAAGCACTCACTTTTGGTGTGTACTGAATATAGAAAGAAATTTTATGCTTGATCATAACTTAAATACTTTATGATAAAATCTTTAAACTAGCTAGTTACTTTTATAAATTTCCTTGCCACTAATCAAATGAAAACATGTGACCTTGATTAATCTTGATAGATAATGAAAATAATTATGGTCTATTCATGAGTTTGGCCTCTCAGAAAATTCATTCAAGTTCCGTCACTGCCAATTCTTATCTCTCCATCAAAAATGTGTTTTAGGTGTTTCCTATCCACGCTAAGATAGCTTAGTAGAAAAGAAAAGTCGATAATCCGTTTTGTGGTAGATCTATGTCATAATAAATCGGTTATTATCACACGATGATAGTACGAGTATATTTTATGTTATATGTTTTATCTCTGGAGCTTATTTCATGGTGACATCATATCATCTTAAACAAGCAATGATGCCCCATTTCTTCTGAATTGCAACGAATTATAATGTGCAACTGTGCAAGAAATCAAGCACAATCCATGCCTTTTTCTAAAACTTGAAAGCTTCATGCCTTTTGCTTGTGATTTCATCTACTTGAAAACGTTTTGTTAATATTTTAGTCATTATGTATTAGTCAGATGATGATGCTTAGCAATAAACTAACTTGTTTTGCATGGCCTTTTGGATAAATCTATGTCATGTCAACTCCGTATAGCCTGATCCAAATGACCCAAATACATGCGATCCCTCTGAATTGAATAACACCCTTGTGTGAAACTTAGATATCTGTTCAAAACTTATAACTTTAGATTAAATCTCTAAAAAACCTATCTTTAATATGTCACAAAATTTCATTGTGCTTTTGTTTTTTAGTTTTGATTTGCCACTACTTCCAAAAAACTGTTAAAAAAAAGTGGTTAAACTCTATAGTTTAGTGTTGTTTAAACTTATCTAAAGGTTACCGGTCTGTATCTAGATGACTAGATAAGTGAATTGTCTAATCAACCATTAGGAGTAAAATAATATATATATACTTTAGTGTAAAGCTTAAATTTGTAAATTGAGTTATTAAATTATATTTTTTATAAGGGAAGAATGTATTCAAAGTCATGACACAATCACATATCATAAATCGTATTCATTCTGGATTTTTGCTTTAGTAGCCGTCCATACGCATGCTCAGAAAAACTTACCTTATAATGATTATTTTATATGTTATTTTGTTGATTTCATATATAACAACACTATATACATCTTTGCTAAAAGATATCTGTAAGATATTTTTGTTTATATATATTGCTTTTTAGATCGGATCGGAACATGAAAGAGCCCTGTAAGTAAATAATCAAATTCCTGTTCCGATTAGAAAAGGGGAAAAAATAACATATAAAATCAAACAATGTTTTAATAGCATGCAAAACAGTCTCTATCTTTCTTTTGCCACCCCCACTCCAAAAAAGTAAGAGCAAAAAGTAGTTGATTTTATGCTTGACTGCTTGAGATTAATTTCTAAGAAGCCGTGCGCCCGTGCTACAAGTTTTTTTTTTTTTTTCCATTTTTATACAGGATTTTATTAATTATAACTTCAGAGCTATGAATAACTGATAGTAAATGTGCTTTATTCTTAAAATAATTTTCAACTAACATAAACGATAATTTACTGCAACTTAATCATAGCTTTATTTTTTATTAATGAGTGTTGCAACTTGCAAGTATACTTCTTAGAAGTTGTGATACAAGTAAAAGAAAAAGGTAATTGGATGGAAACCTCTTGATTTCATGTACCATTTGGTACCCACTAATTCCTCAGTCATGCTAGTGTCCACGTAATTCTTAACCACTTAATAATCCCCTGATTATCTCAAGTTTGCCTTTGGCAAGACTTGAACCCAAGACCTCCCTAAAAAGTTGCGGCTGGTGGTCACTGGGCTATCACCCAATGGTTAGTTGTGATACAAGTATACTTCCGGCCGGTTGGACCGCGGTCCGACCGAATATTTTAAGAAATCTGGTCTGATAGACCCCGGTTTAATAGCAGAAAGTGAACCGGATTGAACCGGACGAACC
>JANDBE010000028.1:31436677-31449742 GCA_024320915.1 Erigeron philadelphicus
AAAGTCGAACATAAATGGCTTACATAATTGTTCACATGAGAATGATCAAAAGAAAACCTAGCATGTCATCTTCTTCATTGAATCTTCAATATGAATTGTCATCTTCATGAATTAGTGATTTGATGATGATATTGGGGTTTTCTTTATGTTAGAAATTGCTATTGTGAGTGAAAAATATGATTCGTAACTTCCAAAGTCATCTTATGAATGACATATAACTGAAAGTTAATTAAAATAAAAAATTTTGGGATTCTGCACAGCAACAGGCGTAACCTACGCCTAGATTGGGCGTAAGGTACGCCCCTTCAAGTTTCAACTGGCGTAAGGTACGACCCTGGTGGCCGTAACCTACGCCCCTTTAGCTGAATTTTTCCAGATTTCCTTCCTTGACTCTTTTAACTCGTTTCCTGATCCTTTTGGCTCCAACTCACAAATTATGGCCTGAAACACTTAACAAACATAAAAACGCCCTACTCGTCTATTAACAAGCACAAAACAATCCAGTTTTACATCTTAAAATCATGCATTCTAGGCGTTTATCATTTTGTTTCCATACATTTTGATGCTTTATTCCAGTGTATGATGATTGTTGTATGTCTCCAGTATATCTAGGGAAAATCTGATTCTATTACTCTATTATCGGCGGTAGTGAATTTTAAGTGACTTATGGGGCCCGCGGTTTTTACTCTCACTTTAAGAGTTTTTCAGGCTAAAAGCTCTCGTGTTTGTGTTTGCATTTGTTTGTTGATTTTTTACGATTGTCACGAGTTAATTTGATTACATTTAGTGTACCCTATTTATTAGTTTTCTCATGGGTTCACATGGATTGGAAAAGTATTGTCAAACGAAGAGGTTATTTCATTTTTGTGTTACCATTGTGGTGCTTATTTCCCATCAGCCAATCTAAATATTGTTTTACTTACATGATAAATACTCGTAAAACCATACGTTTAAAAAAGGAAAAAATGAATTTGAAAACCTTCCCACATTCAAGCAAAACACTTTGGTAAAATATAAATCGGTAGCCATTAGGGTAACAGCCTAGTGGTTAGGAAGTTTCCCACTTTGTGGTTTCTTCCTAGGGGGTCATGGATTCAAATCTTGTCACATACAAATGTGGTGAGGAGGTCTTAGCAATGCTATACCTATCTACACATGAGTGAACAAACCCTTTAGGGCATTACCAAGATTTGAATCCGACGTGGGCGCATCAAAGTTGTGGGTGTTAATCATTTATCCGCTCTGCCTTTAAACAAAACATGTAAATTGGTAAATGTAATGATCGTGGGTTAAAAGTAAACTGTATATGTAAAAAATGTAAAAGGAATGATCGTTGGGCTTATATTGATCCAGCGGGCTTGTTTAGCTAAACCCAAAAGTCCACCCATTGACAATTTCGCATCTCCTTTGTAATGACACATCACATACAAACCGTCAGATCAAACTTGATTAATAAACAAACCAACGGTTAGATCAAGACCAGAGAGCGCACCTTCAAAAATTTCAAAAACGCACAGAAACGTTTAATCATCCCGCTGCTTTTTTCATATCTCATTTTCATCAAACTCTTTCAAAACACTCACTCACACACACAGATACAAAATATTCCGATCCAAAGAAATTCATTAAATTAAATTAAAAATATGTCGGGTCGGCATGATAAAGGTGTGAATGTTCAGGTTCTATTGCGATGCAGGTACTTTCCTTTTTTTTTTCCTCTTTAATTTGTAAAAAAAATAGATCTGGTGTTTGTTTGTTTGATTTTTTTTAAAGTAATTAATTAATTAAATGTTTTAATTGTTTTAATTGGTAGGCCGTTTAGTAATGAAGAAGTTAAGAACAATGCACCACAAGTGGTGACGTGTAATGAGTTTCAGAGAGAAGTTGCTGTTTCACAGGCTATTGCTGGCAAACAAATTGATCGAGTTTTCACTTTCGATAAGGTATTTTTTAGGTATAATTTATACCGGCGTTATTCCGATTTTCTTTCGTGTTTTCGTCTGTTTGTTATTAGGGTTTGCTAAATTTGTTGAAAAGGATGTATGCTATAAAATATTTAAATTTAGATTAGTAAACGAGTCGGTCTATATGAAGAAGTGTTGTTTTGTGCAGAATAGGTTTGTTTACTTTCAAGCTTATATCTTAGCAGACTAGTAGAGATAAGCAATTAAGCTTTATTTCGGAAAACTCCTTATTTACGAGCTTATATCTGAGTTTTTCGTTTCATTTACTTTATCTTTTTGTCAAAACAATATCGAAAGTAGACGATAAATATCAAAATATCTATTAACGGACTCAGTAATGTAGGTTACTTTTTATCAAATGTTATTAACAAAGGGAATCAATGTGTGTTTTTTTGGGATATTGCTGTCTAGGTTTTGACAGTAGATGCATCTTTTTTTTAAGAAAAACAAGGAACTTTACTCGATTGTTTTTGTTTTATACTTTATAACGATGTTATGGTTATTTAGGCAAGCGACCAATGTTTATGATTGTGTGAATGTATGCAGGTTTTTGGCCCTACAGCTCAGCAAAAAGATTTATACGAGCAAGCTGTTATTCCAATCGTGAATGAAGTTTTAGAAGGATTTAATTGTACTATTTTCGCTTATGGGCAGACAGGAACCGGAAAAACTTATACTATGGAAGGAGAGTGTAAGAGGGCCAAGGTAATATTATCATCTATTTTTAATTTTGATACCGCTTTGTATGTGGTAATTCTTTTGTTAATACTGTAAAGTTGTTGATATCTCAGAGTGGCCCAAATGGAGAGTTGCCATCAGAAGCAGGTGTAATACCTAGATCAGTGAAACAAATATTTGACACATTGGAGGGTCAGAACGCAGAGTATAGTGTTAAAGTTACGTTTTTAGAGTTATATAATGAAGAAATCACTGATTTACTTGCTCCTGAAGAAATATCAAAAATTGGCATTGAGGATAAGCAGAAAAAAATCTTGCCTCTAATGGAAGACGGTAAAGGTGGAGTTCTTGTGAAAGGTTTAGAAGAGGAGATTGTAATGAATGCTAATGAAATATTCACGTTACTTGAAAGGGGTTCTGCCAAACGTCGTACTGCAGAGACGCTATTAAATAAACAATCAAGGTTATTTTTCTTCTCTAAGCTATGCACTTCTGATTAGTTTATAACTCATGATCCTTACTGGTACACTCTGTATATTATTGCGTTTTTGCTTTCAGTCGGTCACATTCCCTCTTTTCAATTACAATACACATTAAAGAGTCGACCCCAGAGGGTGAAGAACTTATCAAATGTGGGAAGCTGAATCTTGTTGATTTAGCTGGTTCAGAAAATATTTCTCGTTCAGGTGCAAGGGAGGTAATTTTTCAAAAAAAAATTTATGTTTTTATTTGACTTTCTATCTGTAAGTAACTGAGAAGCGTAGTTTTTTGGTAACATCTGTGGTTTAGTTTGTAACATTATTAATCTTTAGGGCCGTGCAAGAGAAGCGGGTGAAATCAACAAAAGTTTACTTACTTTGGGACGAGTAATAAGTGCTCTTGTGGAACATCTGGGGCACGTTCCTTACAGGTTATGATCAATCTAATCATGTTTTAACATTCTTTCTCTTTTGTCATTAATGTTATTCTTCAACTTGCTAAAAAAAATCTGATTTTTTTATTATTATTGTTTTATATTCGGTTACCTTCATGTATGGCACACTTTGAATGCTAAATTTCTCAACTTTCTTTAAATATAAATTCCAGGGATAGTAAACTGACTCGTTTACTTCGTGACTCATTGGGTGGAAGGACTAAAACATGTATCATTGCTACAGTATCACCAGCTGTCCACTGTCTTGAAGAGACCTTGAGCACATTAGATTATGCCCACAGGGCAAAGAATATAAAGAATAAGCCTGAGGTATAGCCACTGTCGTTACATTAATTGGGCTATTCTTCTCCTTGTTAATATCTGCTAATTGATCACTTCATTTATACTAATTTGTTTAAGTAACTTCTTTATGTTTCACAGATGTACAGTGAAATTTTATACATATTTTTCTTCGTCACGTTTTTATGATTAAGTGGTGATTTAATAGGTCTTCATATATAACCAGGATAGATTTCACAGTTTTCTACTTTGCGATGATGTTGTCATGTGTTGCCGGTTAAAATGTTCATGCAATCTGCTTAAGCTTCATAACATACTTTCTTGCGTTTTGGTGGTTTTAGTGGTTAATCATGCTCATTTGTTTTTAAATTGGATGACTCTAATTTTCCTTTCTCTGTACTCTGTAGGTAAATCAAAAGATGATGAAAACAACTCTAATCAAGGATCTGTATTCTGAAATTGATAGACTCAAAGCTGGTAAATAGTAGCTTTGTTTGATCATGCCTTCTAGCTTCAATGCAAAAATTAGTTTCAAACAATTGCCCTGTAAGTGTCTCAAATGATAACTCTTTTTTCTTTTGCTTCCAGAGATTAATGCCTCCCGTGAGAAAAGCGGTGTATATTTGCCAAAAGAGCGATATTACCAAGAGGAAATGGAAAGGAAGGTACTGGAACTTTTTGCTTTTACATTATCATTTGGACACTTAATGTTTATCATCACATATTGCCTTGTAACAATTTTATATCATCATTGAACTGTTATCAATTTGTGTTCTCAAAATTATACGAGTACTTTCTTGGGGTTTCCATCTCATGCACCGATTTTAATGATGCTGTTTTCTGCAAAGGCAATGGCAGAAGAAATTATACGAATGGAACATCAGATTGAAAATCAGCAAAAGGTATAATATTTCCCTTTTTTCTATTTGATGTTGCAAACTTTTTCTCACTTACTCATTTATTCACAGAAATTTGAGGAATTGCAAACTCAATTTAATGCCCGTGTAGAAGAGTGTTCTGATTTGAGCAACAAACTTGGAATGACACAGGTATATCAAAACCTGTTATTTACTGCATGTTGTGCTGTTTCTTAATAATAATATTTTTATTATCAAAACTTGGAATGACACAGGTATAACATTTTGTTTCTCTGTTTTCTGCTATATCCTATTTCTAAACACAGAACAATCTGAACCAAACCAGTAAGATGTTGGTTGATACTGAGGAAACACTGAAGAAGTGTCAATATGCTCTCAAGGAGCGGGAGTTTGTCATATTAGAGCAGAAAAAAGCAGGTTCATATATCTCAACTTTTTTTTCCGTAGGTGTCATAGTTTTTTTTACTCCACATTTTTAACAGAGAATTGAATATTCTTACAGAAAATGCATTGGCTCATCAAGCATGTGTTCTCCGATCCGACTTAGAGAAATCTCTTCAGGACAATGCATCTTTGTTTATGAAAATTGGTATATATTCTTTCTTATATAGACACATAAATGCTTATATATGTGCAAATTGCATAGATATATATTTCATTTATAGGCCCATGTTAACTACCATCTTCTCATTGTTATGCAGCAAGAGAGGATAAACTGAATGCTTGTAATAGGTCAGTTGTAAATAAGTTTGAATCTGAGCTGACACAAGATGTTGGTTCTCTTTGCAACATGGTGGCTGCTTCTTTGTCTGATCAAAATGAACAACTTCAGTGTATCGAAAAGTTTTGTGACTCATTCATTATCATTAATGACAAGGTACTGCTTGCTTTTTGCCACTGGATGTATAAAATACTTTTACGCACTGGTTATCTATATGATTTTATGGTACAGGCCATCACTGACTTTAAGAAAAAAGTATCCGCATCAAGAAACTTGTATGTTTCTCACATTGAGGACATGGAAAATGTTGTACGTTTGCACAAAGCAAGTGCTAATGGAAGTCTAGAAGAAATATTTGCCAAGGCTTCTTCCAATGCTAATTGCGTTGAAACAGTAAGATTAAATACTAATTTAGCATCTGCAGTTCTTGTTTATATTGCTATTTGGTACATAACTTGATTGTAATTAAAATATAGCTATTGGCTGAAGAAGCTGCAAAAGAAAAATCTATATTCGATGAGCTCCAGGCCACTTTATTAAAACAGCAAGGAGAGATTGCACTTTTTGCTAGAGAGCTTCGAAAGGTTATTATTTATCTATTCACACGAGAATTCAAATATTGTTACGGTCTCTCTCTGCTTTCTGTTGTTTACTGGTATATAATGTTTAATTTTTTCAGAGATTCGATGCCAGCATACATCATACGACAAATATATCCGAGTTCATTAATGGTATTTTTGATAAGCTGACGGAAGAATCTAAAGAGTTAGGAAGTCATGCAAATCAAGTTGACGAGACACAAACAAAAAATATTGATGAATTTCAGAAGGCATATGAGGTACATTAAAAAATACATTATATTCCCCTCATGTACCCTTTTTAATTAGTATGAAATAACAACTGACAAATAACCTTTTAAAAATATGCTTACTTTCAGGAGCAATCAAGATCTGATGCACAGAAGCTTATTGCTGATGTCACAAGTTTAGTCTCAAGTCATATTAGCCGCCAAAAAGAGATGGTGGATGCACGTTTAGCTGGTATAAGGGAAACTGCAGCTGGAAACAAGACAAAGTTGGATGGGCATGTTTCTTCAGTTGTGGGAATCACATCAGATGCAAAAAGAAAATGGCAGGAGTTTTCCTTACAAGCAGAAGATGCTGCAAAAGACAATTCTGACTTTTCTGCTGCTAAACACTGCCGAGTTGAGTTATTGCTACAAAAATGGTAAGCGGGAAATCTGATGCACTTTTCTCACTTTTGATGTTGACTAGAAGAGCTTTATTTGTTGATGGTTCTTTTTTGCGTTTATTTATATCTTCAGTGTTGATACTACTGAATTAGCAAAAAGTCATTCCAGAAAGACACACGAGTCGGTGAATGACATGGGTAAAACTCATGTCTCAGAAATGGAGAAGCTTGTCAGGCGAGTCATTTGCAATTCCCTAATCCCCCCATTATGAAGAATGCAATTGATAGTTTATTAATCTTTTTACTTCATTTTTAACAAAAATACAGTTTTGATGCATACGCAAGTTTAAATTTATATTACTGTTCAAACTCTGCAGAGGTGCTTCTGAGAGCAATGAGCTTCATGATGCTGAGATCCATCTTGCTAGGGAAACTGCTGAAGTGGACCTGTTAAAGAATTGTGAGGACATCATTAAGCATATGGAAGGTAAGTCTCAAGAAGTTATATGCTTTCTTTTGCAGAGAATAAATACTGCAGTTTTGTTAAAACCTTCAAAAACGTCTATTAACAATACAATGTTGTATGCATGATATTAGGTACATCAGAAGAAGAGCGAGAGGCTGTCAATGGAATTTTAGAAGCCACAAAAGCACAAGCCTTGATTATTGAGAACTTACGAGATGATCACACTACCAAATCTGGCGCAATAGAGCAGAAGACTCGTGATACATTCCGGCAGAAATATATGGTAGGCTGATAATTTATGAACCTTGGGGGGTCATATTCACATAATTACATAATGATACCTTGAGATACTGAGATGTTATTTTGTATGTGCAGGATTACAAACCGTCTGGAACAACTCCTGTAAGATGTGACACTGATGTTCCAAGTAAGATAACTATAGAGTCGCTTCGTGCGATGCCAATGGAAACCCTGATGGAAGAATTCAGAGAAAATCATCCATTGGAATCTTCGGAAGTAAAGGATGCCAAGATTTCTCCTTCTCAACGCACCCCTCTTACCGAAATCAACTAAACAACATGATGAGTTGATTAACATTTGCGACCCATTTGTACTGTTACTTTGTATATTTTGAAACACGAGGAGATAGGTGATAGGTGGATCAATTCACATAATCCCTTCTTGGGATTTGATGTTTTTTTTTATTGACCAATGCGGTAGAGATGGTTTCTATGTAATTTGTTTGCTCTGTTTCTTGTTAAGTATCCTATATATTCCGGTGTTCTATTCTATCAATCATCTTTGTTTTGAGCATTAGTTAATGATTTTTCTGTATCTTTACCTTTTTTTTTTCTTTTTTTTTTGTGTGTGTATGTTAACTGTGACTGGTGAGCGGTAAATGGCTCTGATCAAAAGTGGAGGAGGGATTTTCTATGCTTAAGAAAAATTGTGGACTTTCAAGGAAGCATATTCTTTCTTAGAGCTTAAACGACTGAATGGCTGGTTTATCACTTGTAGTATGCAGTATGCTATTGTTTGCACACACAACTAATTTTTCAAAATGACAACTGACAGTGAACTTGATCTGTGCAGAAATCTTTAAATATAACATATCATGTATGCAGAAATTTTCTCTAAATATGTTTATCCAGTTTGTCGGTCCCCGATTATAAGTTCTTGTTGACCACGTTCCGTTGAGCGTTTAGGTCAAGGAAAGTCCATGGTCTAACTAACCAAGCTGTTAACATGTTCATAATCTTTTTAGACTAATGAAAACAATTATATTGTGAATTATAAAATCTTACGAGTAACATTTAACTTCTTGGTAAATTACATTTACTTCTTCGTTTATACATTTCTCTATTTCTTTACATACTGTTAGACTTGATAAACTCAATATATTAGTACTCTATATAATTGACTCCATTCCACACAGTTAGGGGCAGCTACTCTTCAATGTTTAAACTCAAAACCCATAAATTATTTTCTTTGAATCCACTTATTAGAACTAAAAAGTTTTCATCAATTGCAGCTGCATCATCAATTCAAGACAATGACCAATCAAATCAGTTTCATAATCAAATTCAAGAAACACAATCTTTGGCCCCAAGATTCTATCTTTTTGCCTTAACCAACTGTAAAAACATAAAACAGTTAAAACCCATTCACACCCATTTAACAGTTAATGGTTTTCTCAATGATATGGTTTTAGTTAACAAACTGTTATATGTATATATACGTTATAATTTATTGGAAGATGCATATAAACTGTTTGATGAAATGCCTGAACGAAACGCGGCGTCGTGGAGTGTTATGATTGGTGGTTTTGCTAAGTCTGGTTATTATATCAAGTGTTATGAAATGTTTAGGGAGTATATTGGGTCTGGGTTACAGCCTGATGTTTACACATTGCCTTGTGTTATAAGGGTATGTAGAGATAGGATGGATCTCGTAACGGGAAGGTTAGTTCTTCAAATTGTGTATAAGTTTGGGTTAAGTACGAATACTTTTATATGTGCCGCGCTTGTTGATATGTTCGCGAAATGTGGGGTGATAGATGATGCGAGGAAGTTGTTTGAGAATATGGCGGTTAAGGATCTTACTACGTGGACTGTTATGTTTGGCGCGTATGCTGCGTGTGGTAATGCTAGCGAGTCTTTGGTTTTATTTGATAAGATGCTAGAAAGTGGTCTTGTGCCTGATAAGATTTGTTTGGTGACGATTGTTAATGCGTGTGCAAAGTTAGGTGCCATGAATAAAGCTAAACTTGTTGACGATATTATAGAAAAACAATACCGTTCACTAGATGTGATTCTTGGAACTGCAATGATTGATATGTATGCGAAATGCGGAAGCATTGATTCTGCTCGAGAGATATTTGATAGAATGAGGGAAAAGAACGTTATAACTTGGAGTACGATGATTGCTGCTTATGGGTGTCATGGCCATGGACAAAAAGCACTTGAATTGCTTCCTTTGATGTCAAAAAACCGAGTCACACCAAACAGAATTACTTTCGTTTCACTTCTTAATGCTTGCAGTCACTCTTGTTTAGTGGAAGAAGGTCTTCGTGTTTTTTCATTAATGCAAGAAAAGTACTTCATAAAACCAGACGTGAAGCACTATACGTGCATGGTTGATCTATTAGGCCGTGCTGGAAAACTCCATGAAGCTTTCGATATGATTGAGAATATGAAAGTTGAGAAAGACGTGGGACTATGGTCCGCGTTACTTGCTGCCTGTAGAATCTATAAAAATGTTGAAATGGCACAAAAGGCAGCCGAATCTCTTCTAGAAATTGAGCCTGATAATCCCAGCCATTATGTCATGCTTTCAAACATTTATGCAAAAGAAGGAAAGTGGGAAAACATGGCCAAACTTCGTACACAAATGACTAGTAAAAGCTTAAAGAAGACCCCAGGTTTTACATGGGTTGAGGCACAGAATGGGGTTCACAAATTTTGCAGTGGTGATCACACACATTCTGAATCAAAAGCGATATATGAGAAACTCGAGAGTTTGATAGAGAAGTTAAGGGTTTCTGGGTATGTTCCAGATACAGAGTTTGTGTTACATGATGTTAATGAGGATGTCAAATTGGGAAGTTTGTATGCACATAGTGAGAAGCTTGCAATTGCATATGGGCTTATTAGTACACCTGAGGGCGCCGTGATTCGTTTAACCAAAAATCTTCGAGTGTGTGGCGATTGTCATACGTTTATGAAAATTGTGTCTGTTGTTGAGAAGAGGGAGATAGTTGTTCGTGATGCCAAGCGGTTTCACCATGTCCGGGATGGCGTTTGTTCATGTGGCGATTATTGGTAAAGGAGTCGTGTGTTGGTGGTTGAATATGGACTTTGATTTGTAGTGTAAACTAAAGTTGTCTCATTGATCCATTTTTGCTAGAAATCAATAATGACAGCTTTAATTTTTATTATAAGGATCAGTTTTCTTGTTCTATTTGTTTTTATTAAGTTTAAACAGATAATACCGATCATAACACTGGAAAACCTGGAAGCAGTTAACATGGTATGTACATACAACTAAAATGGCTGGTAAAAGAACAAGTCTAATAATCCGGTATTAGCACATGACGCGCTGAATGATGAACTTCAGGAAACTAGAAAAATCGACAACTTTTGTATTCCTATAATGTTCACCACTTATTTAACATATGCCAACGTCGGATGTTTTAAGCTTTGTTTTTATACTTATCAATTTTATCTCATGTATTATTATATTCTTTTGTTTCGAGAGGTTATCGCTCTGCCAGGATGAATCGAGAACTGGTTTGATGTTGGATTCGACGGCTCGATCGTGGAAGACTGGAGATGGTATATACTAGACCAGTAAACCTTATGACTTTTTAGATGTTGGCCCAACAAATGACACACAAGCCCACTAAAAGCCTACCCAAACCCAATTAGTCAATTACCTTGCACAAAGATCAATTATTATGTAAAAGTGTTTAAAATATGTTTGAGTCCGATTTTGTAAAAGTACTTGAATAATCAAACCAATAGATTAACTAATGCTAAACTATAAAAATAAAAATATATGTAGAGACATACTATAACTTTCCTTCCTTTATCATGTGTATCATAAAAATAAATTAATATTGAAAGAATTCACGTTCAATATTTGATGTATATAAACTTGGTATTTATATTAATTTATACGTATTTAATATATGGAAAAAAAAACGTACTTGTACTTATTAAAATAAAAAAACTACTTAATTTTTCTTTGCTTAAAGGTGTAACTTGATTTAAGTTGGTTTTTTTAAAAGATAAATATGGGCTCCACCATCGGATTTAAAAATATCGAATGACATCTCTAATGAAAGAGCATGAAATTTTAAGAATACCCATATAACTTTTATAGTTTATCGATGTATGATTTTTAAGATAATAGATTTTGAATGAATTAGAGTAATAAAATGATTTATGGAGGAGAGTGGAAAAAAAACGAATGGTTGAAATTTGAGTAGAGAGAAAGAATATTATAGTTATTTTAAGTAGATATAAAATAGATAAGGGCATTTTAGAAAAGTAAAATGTTGCAACTTAAAATTTAGACATAAACTATTTGCTTTATAATATAGTATAGATATAACTTTTATCTTAAAATTTTATAATTTTAAAAACATGAATGTAAGATATATGGACCATTAAAATTGTACTATTAAAAACTCAAAACTAACTAAAATGTTACTCGTTAAAACATAATCTATTACATGAATGAGGTAAATCCATTTGTAGGGTTTTAGACCTTGTGGAAACCCACCAAGGATCGAATTTCCCGTACTATTACATTTGTGAGAGTGGATTATTAAGAGTTGTCGATTTTATACTTTCTATTACCAATAAATTGTAACTAGATCATATATTCAACCATTATAATCGTCAGTGAAATTTGAAATAATTAACAAACATATTAATTTTACTAAATTCATAATGCACAAGTATCAATTGGATAATACTAACATAACTAGATTTTAGACCCATGTCAAATACACGGGTTTTATAATATCATTAATATAAGAAATAGTTTATGGAACAAAAAAAATACTTATATGTTAAAATGTAAAAATGTACTTAAAAATGAATTAAAATATTCAAATGTAAATACTGAATGCTAAATCATATAAAGACTGGATGGTGTAGCAGAATTTCTTTTATACAAACTCTTCCAGAGAAGCAATATCTTAATCTTAATTATACAAGTGACTGAATTCTCATTGATGTCTTGCAAAAAAATAATTTTATTTTCGTTAGCCATGATTCTTAAGAACTATAAAAGTAGCATTTGGTTCGTGGATTTTCAATGATTTCGTGTTTTGTGATTTTATTTGTAGGGTTCGGTTTATATAAGAAGAATATGTATCTTATATATAGTTTGATTCCAATTCCTAATAAAAAAAAATGATTATCTTAATTATGGTACGATTATAATTACTAATAACAACGATATTACAATTAGTTTGATTACAATTAGATAAGATGTTGAGAGTTTATACCTTATTGTATTTCTGTAGACAATCGTTACTACATATACGAAAGAATATTAGTTTTAATTTGTATTAATCCAAATGTTGTAAATATCAATTGGATAATACAACATAATACCTGCACAAAGTAGCAAAATTAAATACTTTTCGTTAGATGATATTCGATAAGTATTTGTTATGCCTAAAGAAGTTTATCTAAATTTATAAGTAACTTTTAAGAATAATAGTTAAATATAAGTTATGAAATACATTACCTTATTTATCCAAAGATAAGTATTAGACTTTTATTTTAGTTTGTTGTATACTTGCGAAATGCGTCGGTTATGAGTACGTAACATATGTATTTTATGATTTCAGGGATACATTACCAGGCCATGTTGTATTTGGAAGCCCAAGACCGGGTCTGAATGGGTGCCTCACTAAAATGGGCATAACTTGAGCTACA
>JANDBE010000028.1:31718733-31731284 GCA_024320915.1 Erigeron philadelphicus
GAGAAGTATGTGGAGCTCGAACCACGTATGCGGTATGCCTGGGCTAAACCCCCCCTCCCCTTCCCCCAATAATCCACTCCTACAAATGTAGAAAGTGGGATTTGAACCCTGTAAAATATCTGCATCATGCCGAAGCCGAGTACATAAATAAGTGAGAGCCTAAAGTTTGCTGGCTTTCTTTGTTATGAACACATTTCGGGTCATTATACTATTTACAATCTGTACTTTAGAGTTTGTACTCTATAGTATCCGACACAACTGACAAATGACATACATCCCTACAAGTGAAATCTCAAAAAGGAGTTTTAAACTACTTAACTATGCATCTTATTTATGAATCACATGAGGTGATTTGCATGCTGTGCCAAGACTAATTGTGTGGATGCTTTTTGTTTTCTTTTTAGATCATTGTTGCTCAGATCAAGCCTTTGACAGAACAACAGATCTTAGGAATTATTCAGTTACGAAATGTAATGTTTGAGGCGGAAAAAAATCTTTCTCAATGCCTCTTAAAGCTGAACCAATCTTTGTCTGAAGTCATTGTTTCTGAGAATTCAGATTCCTCAACTGACATCGTCAACTACATGGGTCAGATGACAGCGGCCATCAACAAGATATCAGAGTATGTAAATATTGTTAACCAGGTACTATTTCTGTATTTCTCAAGCCTAAAATGTATGCACGACTGTAAGCTATGTATGTAGTTGAGGCCAGGACAAATTGCTACCCCTTGAGACGGTCAAGGCTACCCGAACCTTATAATAATTGTGTTAAAACCTTTAAAGAATGAGATTTAGGCAATTAGCATCCTATAGTTGGGAGCCTAACCCAGTGGGAGTTCTTGTTGGCAAGACAACTTAGGAGTTTTATCAGAGAGATAATTGTTTGAGCTTCTAAGGTGCTCTAACCTTGTCTTATTGGTAATATCTTACAGAGTTTTAATTTTAAATGGTTATTATGAAGGGGTCATAGACCCTGGCCCTTTAGAATTTATCAAAGATGGAACTGGTTAATTACCTAAACACACACACACTCACACACGCACTAAGTATTAACCTTTTATCAAGTCATGGGATAGAATTCTTTAGTTATTGTGTATAAGTTAATGGAATGGATTATTCAAAGCCAGTAGTCGATAATGTTTAAAACTTGATTTTCTATCTCAATTTTTTATAAATGATACACGTAAGGTTTTTCTACTAATCAAGAGGTCTAAAGTTGACCAAAAATGTGTTGTGTGGTTACATGATCCATAAAAATATTTTTGATATTAAATAATGAAGTTAGGGACAAACACCTTGATACTGTTTCGTTCTACACAAGTTTTTGAAAACAAAGCCTAAAACTAGAATTATAATTAAATTGATTTTTCCCTAACTTCCTTATTGATTATCCTTTATTTAAAAGTTTTCTATTTAAAATAATACACCTTTATGTTTATTGTTTCACAATTTTCACATAAATTACTATCTGTAAGTCCCAAAGCAAACCAATAGTTTAAACTTGAACGGATGTGCAGGAATAAGATTTGCATAGATCCTTGGAATGTATACTATCCATTAATCCAATTGGAATAATCATGGCAAAATGATCAAGAAATCTATAGCTAGTTTTGGTTTTTGTTGCAATATCAAAAATCAAGTGAAAATCATTAAGTACTCGTAAAAATAATAACGTATACCCTTCAAAAACGTAGGTGATGTTATTGATTTATGAAACATATGATTTAGAGGGAAAAGGGAGTCTCGAAATCATGAAGACTTGGTAGTGAATATAGGAGAATCAGTTTTGGGTTTTATGTAAATGGGTCTGTAACCCGCATATCTGTGTAATAGGGTATGTTGCTGCTGAGTAGGAATTTTATAGGACTTAGTTTTGAGGTGTTTATCACTAAGGTTAGGTATGTGACACCAAATTCACTTCTCCCTATAAATTTTTTACATTTTAACCACATAAAATAACATTCAACTGTTCCATACAGGTAAGTGATTCTAGGTTAAGTAACTGTTATGATTTTAAAAAACAACATACCTCCTTGGGATTTGTTGGCTGCTTTTTTCGTTCTATTTGCTGGGCGTCTCTGCTCTATTAGCTGTAATTTGCGACTGTCTTTGAATATTTCGTCCTGTTACTTCTCTATAGGTGATTGGTCTAATGTGTAATTTGTACCTCCTTGCATCTTGCTAGCATTTTTATGAATAAATGTACTATATCCTTTTCACATATTTGGTTATACAAAAGGTCTACGTAGTCATTTTAATGGAAGATTCGTAATCTGAATTCAAGTTAGCAGAGATGGTTAAGGCGTTAAGCAAATACTAGTGAAGTGCTTAATGTATACGCTGATCATGATATCTTTGCAATTAACAATTATGGGTATACAGTGATACATCACATGTTGGTGGATATTAATAAGCTTGTAATAATTTAAACTGAAGGAATTCTTCTTCACTCATTGAATTTACATACAAGTCTTATTACATTTGTGTAAGAAACTAATATGAATAAAAACTTCAGGCTGATCATCTGCGGCTTCAGGCAATTCACGATGTCCATGGTCTGATGACTACCCGTCAAGCATCAAGGAGTCTAATGGCAATAAGTGAATATTTTCGTCGCCTTCGCTATCTCAGTACTCTTTGGGAATCTCGTCAGCAGCAGCCTTAGGAGAAACAGCACCCAAATATCATATAATAATAAACCTCAACTTGCTTTGACTTTTTTTTTTTAAAGTACTTGTGACTTTGTCTTCTCTTTCCATCCTCTGCTGTGGAGATGCTCGACTCTAGTAGTATGGAAAGTAGATCTTTAAATATTTATCTAAGATTGAATACATCCTTATGACTTGATTGCTTATTCCTTCATTAAATGGCACTCCTTTTGCCTCAAAATAATTGTCTGTATACCAACAAGTTTTCAAAATATGCCCCCAATTGAAATTACTATCTCGAATTTTTAAAAAAATATAATTCTAATATTAACATAGATTAAAACTGTAAAACTGTTATTTTAGTAGAAGGTAAGCTGTAAAATTTATATCTTTCTTAAAATGGTTGTTTTTAGTTCGTGGACAATTACATTGTAGAAATGGACACGGTAATACAGTACATGATATCATTTAAAGACCCACGGAAATCTGAACCCATAAGGGGTAATAGCATCTGGACCCTGGCAATTCATTATCTCAATGTGACGAACACGAGCTCTACTCTGACTTGACTTCGATACTAATTGATATCTTCGAGCTGAACTCAAATTGATTTATCAGTATTACTGTTGCTATATATAGTGGATCAGAGTCAAATGATAACCAGACCTGTATTGGAAGTTGAAAAACCCAAAAAGGATATTCAAAGGTACAAGTAGATATCGCAAGCTATGGGGCTGTCAGATATAGGTTTGACTCGACCCGCTTAGATAATGCGGTAATTAGGCAAATATGCATCTACAAAGGATGAAAGTTTATAGGCACAAGCTCGATAAGGCTCACAAGTAGCGAGTATTTTTAATACCCGAGCTCAACTACTCAGGGTAGCTCAGCTTGGCTAATATCTGAGTTGTTCTGATGAGTAGCTTGTAACCCTTAGAAGCATTAAATTAAACAATATATCAAAGCACACAATGCAAACAATCAAATTTTGATAACCAGTAATTTCAATACACAAAATACTCAGTAATACCGCCCCTTGTAGTTTATCTTTCTCAAAGCATGCAATCAGCTTTAGATGGTAATCTCCTGAAGAAATTACTAGGAACTGAAGGCATCTTGCTTCTAAACCTAGGATGCCTCAGCAAATACAAACCTGTTGCCAAAACAACAATCTTAAAAGGTGTCACGTACAACGCCACGGCAACAATCAAACAAAAGACGACAAACAAACAGCTTGCCCTGGGATCTCTCCAGCTCAAAACTGCCTGAAACCTCTCTCCTTGTGTTGCAATGTCCCCGACCACCGTTTGAATCCTCCCTGCAACACTACGAAGCCGATCATACCTCATTTTTGTAACGTCTTGTGACTTGGATGACGGGAATGTGTCAAACTCTTCATCTAGTTCGTCGGGTTGTACTGCTTCTGCCCATGATAGTTTAGTATCCATGTGTAGAGGATGTCGTGGGCGCGACCTGAAGTTCCATACTCCAATAAGGAACATGTAGAGGAATATCGTTGGGAGGATTAGTTCCGGAAAACAGATTAAAATGAAGAAGAGGATATGAACTAGGATTGAAGTTATTGGGTTTTTCCAATGGCATACATCTCCAAGCCATTTGCTCATTGAGAGTACACCCGAAAACAGAGAAACTACTCTGAAGAAGTTTGCTTTACTTCTTCTCATGCTCCAAATATGTGAATCGACGTCTAACATGTACTCGACCACTTCTTTTCTAAGTGGTGGCTCGGCTCGGCCTAGTCTCACTGCAACAATGTTCATGGCTTGATATCTTAAACTGTCGAGTTGGTTTATGGTTAAAGGATGTTGGTAATGCATTTTGGGAAGTAAAGGCTGGCTATAGAGATAGATCATGTTTGCTAGAGATAAACAAGTGAAACGAAAGGCTAGTTGGAGCTCGCCAGTTTTCTTTAATCCGGATGGTTGTAAGACAAGAAGTGGGTAAGAGTGAGTGTATATTCTATCTGTTTCAAGTGTGGATAGCCTTATCCTTATTTTTCCAATTCTTGCATCCTTTGCTGTTGCAGACTGTTCACCTCCCAAATGGGAATTATCGAACACACCTAGACTTACAACTGTACATGGGTCATAAACTTCCCATGTGTACTGCTCATTCCATTTAGGATTGAAGCTGTCCAGTATGGTTCGGGTTCTGACCCACTTTTGACCATACTTAGCGACACAGTAAGCATCTGTTGTTTTCTTCCCATCTTTTGTTTTCATGCCCTGGAGTCCCTGTGCACTTAAGATCCCGATTTCAAGGATCCCAATTGGTTTTTTCCATAGTTGACGGGCTGTGGGGCGTTGGTCACTAATGTACATAGTTGATTCATCTAGTACATGATAACCACCATCAAGTGAAGCCCGGAGATGAATACGGGTTGAAAACTTAAGCTCCATTCTTCTTTCTCCCTCCAGCATACCAAACCCGAACTGTTCAAGATTGAACCACCGGGAATGGACAGCCCTATGGTCTAACCGCTTCTCAAAAGCATTAAGTGGCAAAACAATTCTGCCAACAATCTCTTCTTTAGAACTGGCTTTATTTTCTAGTGTAAGCACTAATGATTCTTCAAAAGGTTCAGCTGCTACAAACACCAAATCTTCATTCCATAACGGATTTGTGGTTTTTGTTGGAGACAATTTGGTTTTGAGAATTTGATTCCCAAGTTGAGCCTTTACAAAAACTTGTGGGAGTTGGGATTTGTCTTGACTTTCAACATCTTGTGCTTCAATAACGTTAACCCGAAGATACCAAAGTTTAGGAGAAACGTACACCTTTGATCTCACGCTAAAAATGCCTTCACCTTGAACCTTTGCAGCATCAGAATGCCATGCTTCAGGAAAGGCCTCATCAGCTTGTGTTCCCATCCAAACTGCAAGCATTATCTCACCTTTTATTTTTCTTTCACCCTTTCGGTCCTCAAGTCTATACCACTGAGGTGCTAATGGGCTATCTGGTGGTACTCGTGTCGGGACTTCATTCATATCAAAAACCACCTTTCCTAAATAATCATCTCTTGCTATCATATCTTTATCTTTGACATACACTTCAAGAACCGTCGACTGTATCTTATCTTTTGAGAAGGCAAATACTTGCTTCCATTCTGCATAAGCTCTCTTCTCAAAATGCTGTGTTTTTCCTTTATAATTTCCGAGTTTCACTTCGACATAGGGATCACAGCTTGCTGTCAATGGGTTTATGGGAAGATCCCGGGCCTTCTCCACCCGAACATAAAGATAGTGCATTTGTTCCACAAGATCATAAGTGCTCGTTACCCTGTCACTGAGTATCCACCCTCCTCCTCCCCTTATGCCCCCATGTGGCCACCTCTCACCGAGCTGTGGCTTCGTTTCCTTGAGCTTGTAGTCATCTTGGTTTCCTGCAGCTGGTTTAGCACTCATTCTTTGTTCTTATCCTGGAGAAATGAACCAAATAAAACATGTATCAAAATATGCTAACATCACATGGCAGAACATAGTTTTTCAAATAAAACAAAGGGCACCAGGTGTTGTATATCAGACATTATGTAAAAAGTCAGTACCTTTCTTCACTGAATTGGATCTGCAAGATTTTCTATACCTTTCTGCTAAGCCTCACAAGTTCAGTTATATATATGCATTTTTGGTTTCTTTGCTGCTGTGAAACTGTGAGTTTTAATGGAAACTGAAATATATATTTGTTGTGAAGCTGAGTTTTTGTAGCTGATGTTCATAGTGAATCTTTGCCTTTCTTCTTTTTCTCAAAGGAACCATCAACACTATAGTGGAAGGAGAACCTACCAAAAGTAGCTTTCGCTAAACGCAAGCATCACTGTTAGTCGATACCTTTCTTAGTATTTAGCCTTTCACTTTTTGTGTAATCATTGATTGATAAAGTTGGGGCAAGTCAAGGGAACTATCTCTCTGTGTTCTATGCTGTAATTCAAGTCAGTAAAGAGCGTACATAATTGGGATTTCTTACTTAAACAAGTCTCGTGTAATGAATACCTTTGATTACATTATAAGGGTAAACTTGTTTTGGAAGATTACCCAAATTTTAAACTGTGTATTGAAAACAACTTATAACGTAAACGCTGCTGTTAGCTAGTCAGAACACTCAAAAGAGTGATAATCGACGAGAATTAAGTACACAAGTCATTTATAACTCAACTGTAAAGTTCTCATTTCCAAGTTATAACTCAACTGTAATTAGGCTGCATGTGTTAGATTCTGTCTGAAAACAAATACAAAACTTCACACTAATCATATGATGAAACTTTGTCTCAATGGCCTTGGGATTGCTATTAAGCCTATAGGTACATTTTTTTTTAAAAAAAAGATAAGAGCTAGTAAATCAGTAGTTATATGCAAAGCAAATGAAAAGCAGTGGGTATGCAGAAAGTTTTGATGCCAGTATGATCAAAGATTAAAGAAAGATGCTTTTTTTATATATATATACTGTATACATATTCTTTCATCTTTATTCTCTCTTATATTCTTTCATCTAGAGATAAACTCAACTTTATTCTTGGTAAGGGCTCTTCTCTCACACACAATGAAGAATATATGGTGGATTATAAGCATCTTGAATTTCCATGGTGGTATGAGATGACTTTTTGTTTAATGTTTTGATGAACAAGTGACAAAGAATGTTTGATTATTCAACAATTCATATTTTGTTGCTCTAGAAGCTACTTTGTGAAACATAGTAAATCAAATAGTCATTACACTTCAAAACCCATGAAATAAACAAGTTAATGTTGAATATTTTTTGAAGGCTAACTTATTTTTTGGGATTATAGGCTTATTTCAATTTTAAAAAGTCACTAGGAGTTTGTTGCATATCTAACCCCATAAGCTCAAATTGATTTATTTATCTTATTTTTTTTGTAATTTTCCCAAAAAAAGGTCAATATTGAATCTAAAAAAATGATATTCTGAGTTAGTAGTTATATATAGTTAGGACTTAGGCTTAGGCGTACCAAAAAGAGACGTAAAAACAAAGATAACACACGCAAATACAAGAAGATGAAACACACATGTCTTGTGTGTAATATACATATATTCATATAATCAACATTGGATCTCATGTATAATGCATTTCTTAACCTCCATTCTTTGAATTTATGACAACTAAATTTCACCAATATATATACAAACTAATAATTAAGCTAATGACAATCACTTAAATTAAGCTCAAACATTGATTAATTGTGCATAAAAATCGTCTCTTACTAAACAATATACATATTTGAACGACATTGAACCTAACAAGTAACTAACTAGCTGAAAACAAACCATTCAATTGAGAAACCTCAAAGAGTTATTATATCCACAAGTAGACTTGTTTGATATGTATAACTGTATATGTATAGTCATAAGAATATCCACAAATATATTATGCAATGTCTTACTGAATCAATAATGAAAACTTTGGATGTGTAACAAATTGTTAATGTTTATTGAATTTTCTAACAAACACTAAAAAGTACAAAAAAAAAATTGGGACAATAATCAGAAACAGGTCCAAAGTCTCGAAATATTTATTCATCTTAGTAATTTATGCAAGCATCTAATGGAGATCCACACAAGCACCGGTTATGGAAATAAGCCGTGCTATCGTATGATTGCATCTTTCCCCCTGATGGAATTTCGCCGCAGAGTCTATTATAACTCACATTCAGCTTCTGTAAATCGAGTCCAGCCAAAGTGTGCGGTAAACTTCCATATATCCTGTTATGATTCAAATCCAAGGAAGCCAAGCTTGCAGGGAACTCGTGCACCGTTGAGAAGTTAAACTCAAACAAGTTTCTTGAAAAATCAGCGGCTTCAATGGTCTTGTTGACACCAAAAAACACTGATATGTCTCCCTTGAGCCGGTTTCTAGACAAGTCTAACCATGTAAAGTTCACCTACATTTACAACTTATGTTAATATATTGTAAAATGAAGCTACAAAAAAAAAAAAATTAGTGAATGAGTTTGAACAAATGTAACATAAAAGGACGTATGTATGTACGCCCTAGCTAGCGTACCTGAGACAATGACTTGGGTATTGTTCCGTTAAGGAAATTATGAGACAGATAGATGGCTGGAACTTTCCCACTGAACGTCCCAAACGAGTCAGGAATGGACCCAGTTAACCTGTTTCGGTCCAGGTGAAGGGTTTCAAGATCTGGCAATGTAGTGAGCTCCCATGGGATGGAACCATTTAAATTATTGAAAGACAAATCAAGTGTCTTTAAGCTCTTGAGTTGGCCAAGGAAAGAAGGGATTGGACCGGATATATTAGTCCAGCTGATGGTAAGTGTTTTGAGGTGGGTGAGTTTGGTGAATGTGGCAGGGATTTGTCCTGTTAGGTTGGTGAGTTTACGAAAGATTAAGGTTTCAAGGTAAGGGAGGTTGGCAATGGCGTTGGGGATCCGAGAGGAAATGTTGCTAGAAAAGATGGTGAAGGAGGTAATACGGTCGTTGTAGAGGTCACATTCTACATGTTCCCAGTTACAGCAGTCCGAGTTCTTTGTCCAAGAGGCCAAAACACGAGGGTTTCCAAGAGATTTTTTTATTCTGAGGAGGGTCTTTTCGTCTTTTCGGTTGCATCGTTGGGACATAGAAAGAGGGAGAGTGAAATAAAGAAGGGCAATGGTTATGGTGAAGGTGAAGAATGAGGTCTTCATGTTTTGGGTGAGATTTTAACAGTGAAAACCTCTATTTATATCACGGAAAGGGTAAAGATTGTGGGCAAATTTGTATAAAGTATGCAGAGGGAAGACTATGTGTAAGTGATAATAATTGTAAACTATGAAGAATTGAAGATAGAAAGATGTTGATCAACACTTCCAATATTTGTGTACATGCAAGAATGTAACTACAATTAGCTGTACTTGGCAGTTCTATTTACCTACCTTTACTTAGTTATGAAATGGCTATTGTATGAACTATGTAAGAGAAACATTTTTTTTTACTATGTATATTAAATTTGTCAAACTGCTCTTGCCTTGCTCTTTTGACCTTGATTAGCATTTAGATCTATTAATTTGATAGAGGGTTTAGATATCTCTTTGATAAACTTCATCTATTGCCATGCTAGTTACTTTTAGTACTTGAAAACATACAATAATGATGATGTCTCAAGGATGCTACACATCAAATTCTGTAGCGAAACCCACAGAAATTATAGCAAAATAACATGTACAATGTAGCAAGATACAAGTTGATCAAATTTTGAACCATTGTTCTTAAAGAGAACTACATTACAATGATTTAAAAAAATAATTGAGGTTAAACCACGAATTGAAATTGTTAAAATTAAACGATTCGCAGAAAATGTACAAGAGAGATCTATTGGTTCCTGTTGCATATTAACTTTACAGTGTTAGTAGCAACTTCTCTTTGTGTTTACTATTTATGATGTTTACAACAATCATGAAGGGGGCTCCTTCCACTGTAATCTGTTTAACCCGTCTCTAATGGCTCTACGGAACTCACCGTTGTGGAGAATGAATGAAGAAACATGGCCACCAGTTACCCATCTCACTTCTGATCCTGGCCAAGCTCGTTGGACCTCCAACACAGAGTGTTTAGGAATGTATCCATCATCCTAAGAAACATCAAGGTCAAAAATGTAAAAAAAAGGAAGAAAATAATGCACGATGGGGGGTGTTTGGACATGCATTTTGATAGTATGTGGTTGTAAATAATCAAAAATCATATAATCAGCCATGATAAAACGGCTAACATCAAGATTTTTTATTACTAAAGAAACTACTAACATACAAAACGACAGTATGGCCGTACATGATATCTTGGTGAAAGAAGTAAAGGTTGTGCAAATTGGAAATAAAAATTTCTCGAATTAGGTTAAAGAAAGTAGAGGCTTTGTTTCACACTTCAATGAAACTGCTCATCCAACCCCTTAATAAACTGATAATAAAAAGCAGAATCAAGCAGAATCTAATCGGGTTATCCCAACATAAGAAACTAATTATTGTGACTTTAAGCAACCAAAACACTTTCAAAAATAAATCTCCAAGTTCTCAGCTTCTCACCCTATTTGTAGTTATACATAAACGATTGTATACACATATACAAAGGACTTATTTTCCTTGCAAAAACACAAAGGTCGTCCAAAGTAAAGTACTTACCGTAGCAGCCACAAGAATAACTGCATTTGGGTTTTTGGGGGTTGGAAAGCGTGTGACATCTGTGAGAGATAACACATGCCTCATGCGCTCTTGTACTTCATCTAGTGTCATAGCTGCCGAAAGATCCTCTCGTAGTGCATCCCATGCAGTGGCATGCTTCAATACACCTTCACAGAATGCCACAACAGCCGAGTGCGGGGATAGAAACGGGAATGTAGCTATTGGTGTAGGGTGTAAGGATCCAACCATGGCAGCGTGAACTCCACCTAAACAAGCAATGAAATTTAAGTTTCAAGTTTGATGATAATCTTGAAAAATTATATAAGATGGAACAAAAAGTTGGTTATATCTAAAGGTAGCAAATAGGACAGGAGGGGAAGGGGCCAAAATATTTCTGTCTATGGCCTTTAACTACTTCATTAATAGCTAGTGTGGCACCTACGATTTCTGTCTTTAGCTTTTACACACTTTAATAAACTTCGGAGAACTAATGACCTGTTTCGCCCATTTCCTTTATCACTCATCTTCTTTCACATGTTTAGCCCACTAGAAATAAAAACATAAAACCAAAGTCAAACTATTCATACTTAGGGTCAAACTTGCCACATCTAATTATAATCAACATGTCATTTTTTCATATTTAATGGATAAGAACAATAATTGTAGAGAAACTTTTATTTCCTTACTATCTAAGATACGAAGAAAAAAATATATGGCTTGATACACGAATTTCGAACAGTATTTGCAGATGGATTACACGATATAGGTAGAACTGGTTTACTTGAAATGAAAATTGAGTTGAATAGCGAGGAAATAGTCGCATATAAGCCGTACAGAGTGCCAGAGCCAAAGAAGAACGATGTCAGCAAAATGATAAAAGATCTGTTAAATAACGACATGATCGAAGAATCGACATCCGAATACGCTAGTCCTATGATACTGGTCAAGAAGAAGAATGGGAACGATAGACTGTGTGTCGATTATCGAAGGTTAAACTCTGTGACTAGAAAGGACAAATTTCCAACTCCAAACATCGAAGAATTGCTACAGAATGCGAAGAAATACAAATATTTTACGTGCTTGGATATGAATAGCGGATATTATCAGATTCCAATATCTCCAGAAAGCCGACGTTATACAGCTTTTATTACCATCGATGGGTTGTACCAGTTTAAAAGAATGCCGTTTGGATTAACAAATGCTCCGGCGGTGTTCCAACGTTTGATGTCAAAAATACGTGACCAGTTGCCACCCGGAGAGTTTTTGAGCTACATGGATGACATACTTATTGCTAGCCATACAGAAAATGAAATGATCGAAAAGTTAAAGCGTGTTACGGGAATGCAATCTAACTTTGAATTTTGATAAAAGTATTTTCATGACTAATTGTATTCAGTTTCTAGGGCACAAAATAACACCTGAGGGGTTTGAACCGGGTGAAATTAAAACGATGGCAATAGTCGAATATCCAACTCCAATCAACTTGACAGAAATTCGAAGATTTCTGGGTTTAAGCGGCTATTACCGCAAATACATACCTGGTTATGCTATAATATCGGAACCGTTGAGGAAGCTTCTCCGTAAAAATGAACCTTTCCAGTGGACAGAAAATCAAGACAACGCATTTAACCAATTGAAGAAAGTACTCACATCGCGCCCGGTGTTGACAGGTTATAAAGTCGAAGCAGAACATGAAATACATACAGATGCAAGCTCGATTGGCTTAGCAGGCGTTTTGATGCAGCGAGAAGGTGGC
>JANDBE010000028.1:31845364-31859730 GCA_024320915.1 Erigeron philadelphicus
AAACTAGTGGCGGTGGTTTTACCACGAGGGGCCACTAGCGGGGAACAACCATCCGGCAGCCACTCCCTCCCCCCTTATAATCTTTTGCTCATTTATAAGCTTTATTATGGCATAATACAAGGGGAGCATTAACAATTTGACCAGAACTCAGTCCAAAGTTAGCATAATTTTCGGAGGGGATCACGTCATTAAATTACACGTGGCATACTGTTACAGGCTACCGACGCATTTCTAGAAAAAGTCATAAAACACCAAATATACTTTACATACACGCAAAAATACAAACATTGACATATACAACAAGCCTATCGTTAGACTAGAGAAATAAAGAACCACAATTTTTATGTTTAACAAAAATGGAGAAGGGGAATTACATTTTTCAACAACCTCGTATATTAGTCCTAGGATTAGCTTGTGGTTTCTTTTGGATTTGCTTATTGTTCTTTCATTTTGGTCTTTTTGAAGGTACACCTTTCTTGAGCTATACTTTGCAAATTAGTCCAAATCCTGTTGTTAAACACGAACACAAAAATGCCATAGATACGAAACTCGATAGTCTAAATAAGCCTAACGCTTTCCCTTTCGTAAAGGCAACGAGAAAAGTAGAAAATGAAAGTGATCCATGTAGTGGGAGGTATGTTTATGTTCATGATCTTCCTTCGCGATTCAATGAAGATATGATGAAGGATTGTGGAAGTATTAACAAATGGTTCGATATGTGTAAGTTTGTAACGAATAATGGGCTTGGACCGCCTTTAGAGAATAGTGAAGGCGTGTTTTCTGATAACGGATGGTATGCTACTAATCAGTTTACGGTTGATGTAATATTTAACAACCGAATGAAACAGTACAAGTGTTTGACAAATGATTCGTCTATGGCTGCTGCTATATTTATCCCGTTTTACGCAGGGTTTGATGCTGCTAGATATCTTTGGGGGTCTAATGTTTCAATAAGAGACGCGGCTTCTCTTGATCTTGTTAATTGGTTACAAAAAAGAAAAGAATGGAAAGTTATGAATGGTAAAGATCATTTTCTTGTTGGAGGTAGAATCACTTGGGATTTTAGGAGATTATCGGATGATGAAAACGATTGGGGGAATAAGTTTTTGTTCTTACCGGCTGCAAAAAACATGTCGATGCTTCTTATTGAATCAAGTCCTTGGAACGCAAACGATTTTGCTATTCCATATCCGACATATTTCCATCCATCTAAAGATAATGATATTTTTAGTTGGCGAAACCGGATGAGAAAATTAGAACGAAAATGGTTGTTCTGTTTTGCTGGTGCTCCACGACCCGGTAACCCCAAATCAATAAGAAGTCTTTTAATCAATCAATGCAAGAATTCGAGCGTTGGTAAGCTTTTGGAATGTGGGATTGTGCAAGAGAGTAAGTGTCATTCTCCAAGTAGTATAATGAAAATGTTTCAAAGTTCAGTTTTTTGCTTACAACCTCAAGGTGATTCGTATACACGAAGATCAGCTTTTGATTCGATATTGGCTGGATGTATTCCTGTATTCTTTCATCCAGGTTCATTTTACACACAATATACTTGGCATTTACCAAAAAACTATACTAAATACTCGGTTTTTATCCCTGAGAACGATATTCGTAAGAATATAAGTCTAGAACAACGTTTAAGCCAAATTGATCCCGAAAAGATCAAGATGATGAGGGAGGAGGTCATAAATTTGATTCCTAGATTGATTTATGCTGATCCAAGATCCAAATTGGAGACTATAAAAGATGCATTTGATGTATCAGTGGATGCGCTCATCGCTAAGGTGACCAAAACACGACAAAATATGATCAATGGACGTACGAATGACGATTTTATCGAAGAACTCAGCTGGAAGTACGCGTTATCAGAAAATGGCGAGTATATTGGAGTTCATGAATGGGATCCATTTTTCGCTAAAGCAAAACCCAATGATGGTAATGGAAATTAGGACAGGTTTAACCGTTTAAGCAAACACAAAAAATTAGAATTATACAATTAATGATCTAAACCAACAAAAAGTTATCATTAGTTGGTTTATTATTTCTCATAGTTTCATAGAAGTAGGAAGCAAATATGTTTATGTTCTTAGTTTTGGATTAAATTATTGATTTTTTATTGATATTATTTGTGTAATCATATTGTGTTAACGAACATCCCTATGCCTAACTTCTGTTTTCTTTCATTAAGTTCTAGCAGTTATAAAAACAAGAAGCTAAGAGAGCCTAACAATATTCATTTGAGTTATGGATACGGCACTGGCCAGTACGGCAAGGGAACACTGTGCCCTCCATGTGATACACCGAGGACGGCAGTCTCGTTTTGTGTCTCCATCATATCCTGTTTCTAGCTGTTGAAATAATTTTACCGTTGAGGCTGGTGCTTATAAGGACTTCTCGGGGGAATCCTTTAACCCTTGGATGCAAGACACCATTGGTATAGGGAGCGTCTACGGTCGAGTGTCCCTCCCAAACTTCTCCAACAAGAACTTCTCCTACGAGCGTCCTTTTGCTATTTTCTTTTTTTTATTTATTTTACATCATACATATATAAATATGTATATATATAAATTGCAAGAAGTCCCAAGAAGCCCGTCTTCATAGTTAAAGAGTTCTAAAGAGAATCATGGATGATGTGGCGCTGAGGTAGCAACTCAGAAGTTCCAAGAAGCTCTCTACTATAAGAACCGGCCTGAGAGGCCCACCCCAAATTTCCAACAGGCCATACGCTGAAAATTTTCCCCCTCCAACAGCTATTAATTTTATTTTTCCAAATTATATAACTAAACAAAACCCACCGTTGTTTTAAACAGGGAACAAACACAAACTTTTTCCCGAGATATAATGACCAAAAGTTATTATTTTGGTAAGCCAAAACCCACGGTTAACCACTATCCCAGCCAAAAGGTAGCTCCTCCATATATCACATAAAAATTTTGTAGTGTATGTATATTCAAGCTCCTTCATATTCCGTGTTCTTCTTCTGATGTGGGATGTTACTCTTTTATCTTTCACAATGAAGAAAGTGACTATAGATTCTTCAACTGTCAGACCCAAATCTTACTCAAGATAGGGCTCAACATGGAGAATCAAGCAAGCACAAATCAATTCTCACTTTATCACTTTAGATCCTAAGGGATTTAGGTGGCAAAAGAAATTGACAATGAGTAATAATTAACAAGCATAAATGATCTTAAACCCTAATGAGGATTGGAACTAAGAAAACAGGAAAAGTAACATACTCAATCAACCATTTCTCGAACCCTGAAAAGGATTGAGACAGTGTGTTGTTGGATTGAGATATTAACGAAGAGGAACCTTGCCTTGATAACAGGTAAAGTTTTATTAAATATAACGAAACACCAACAGCTAAATAACATGAAACAAAAACATACTCAAACCAGAATGTAAAAGATTTATTGTACTACAACTTAAGTCTCACATACTGAAAAGGAAATAGTACCCAAAAGGAACGATACTAATCAAACTAGACAACCTTATGACAACGTTCGAAATATGATGGAACAAGAGGAGTAATGGCTGCCAGAATCAATGCATGATACAATTATTTAGTCAAGGTTTACATAAACCACAAGGATGAAACTTCATAATAGGACCCTTAAAAATGACAGGGTAGACAATATTGCAAGGCCTTGTTATTACTTCATCTTAATAGTAGTCCTATCGACGTCTTTGGCTTTTCCCTTTACCCTTGATGCTATGATCTGTGTCCACATGGTCGTCGTCTCCTGCACAAAGTTGACATGGGGAATAAGAGAAGGGATTGACATTATATAATATTAAATAGCAAACACAACATGTCAAATCAAGGTTATTATTCGTATAGATTGCAGAAAGTAGCGAGCGCAGTGATACATCAGAATATAACCTTCTTCGCGAAGACAAGGTATATGATAGAGGCGGATCAACAGGCGTGCAAAGTAAGGTGCGTAAGGTGCATATTCTTTGTTGGTAAAAAGCTTTAGGTCATAAGCTTTGTACATAGCGAAAAGGCAGTCCGGCACTTGCTTTGGGGTTTTCTTATTACCTGGTAGATTTCTTTTTGGCACTTTAGAATACCTGTGCTTGGCTGGTACTTGATTTGGGAAGATGATATCCTTTGGTAGATCTTTTCTTGCCAGTTTAGAAATGTTTTCCCAATTTTTGATCAATGAGAGCATCGAATCGGGTAAAGGGATAGGCAGACGACGTTCTCTTATAGCCCTATGCATACTCGCAAATATCCACTGGAACCTGGTAGATTCGCATAGCATCACGGCTAAGGTGAGAAGAGCTCCTTGTATAGGACCCTGGTTGCGGTTAGGGTTTTCTTCATGATACAGGATTTCAAATGCCCGATTGATTTCCTGGTGACCAATTGTAATTATCCTGTTTTCTAAGTGCACATAGCTTACAGAAATTCGGAGGGGGACTGATCCTGCAAGGACTTGCTTATTATTCTTTTTATCCTTGTCTTCCATTTCCCACAATGGGGCCTTTTCTGCCAAACCTCTTATGTAGCCCACCAGATATAAATCATCAACCCTCAATTTTAACCTAATCCTTCTATCTTCAGACCATAAATCAACGTTTACGAGATCGATTGCTTCCAGCATATCACCACGCTTTCTTATCCTTACTCGTTCAACTCTTCTTAGCTGATATATGACACTGTCAAACATTCTCGACTCTAAATCACCTGAAGCATCCAAGTCATAGGTGACATTTCGACTCGCATAATCGCCCATCTATTTCATTATCAGCTAATCCACAGTCAATATTAACACCAAAAATAAAAATTATACATATATAGGTGACATTCCAAATAAACAACGATTTAAAATACTGTCTTTAGATATTTTCTCACCACCAATCCACTTTATTTCCCAACAGATGTTTTGGATGAACAAAAAACAGGACGTGCCAAGAACACCAGATATTACTTGATTATTTTTAATATACAACAAATCTTGAATAAACTTATAACCTTTATCACTGCAGTGAAATTTTGGAAGCTTGTATTACCTTACACAAGTTACAGAGCCATAACTAACGATTGTTTTATATAAATACTACTCCTTATAAACAACAAACTCCAAGACATTTTACAATAATCGATGCAACATGAGAGATATAAAACTGAAAAGCCTTAACTTATACTACATCATCAGGTGAAGCTGCAGGTTGTTATTTTCTTCTTAAGCAAAAAGCAAGGATTCCATAGTATTATTCTTTAATATATTACTTATATACTAGAGGAGTGCCCTTGCGATGCGACGGAAGCGGCGATTGGTGACGACAAGTAGTGTAGTTATTGACGTAAAAGGGATAACGTAATTATCTTAAGAGTTAGGGTAATGTCATAAATTAATTTCATTAAAGTTATTATAAATATTTCAAGTAGGTATTACACGTATTTTAAGTTGAGAAGTATGAATAGTAAATATAAGTGAAGACATTTTGGATAATCAACTTCTTACTTATATAAAAATTGAATAAATGCTCTGTAATCTAGTATTATGTTATATACTCCTGTTATATATAAAAAGAATTGTGTACTGATAGGAATAAAAGAGATGTGTTATGTTGGCAGTGTGATGGTCTACAAGACTACATCTACAACTTTGATCCTTCAAATAAGATCGATCCCTTAAATGGCTGTCCTTTTACTACTCCCACTCTAACAATTGTTAATGCCGCTATTGTTAAAACAAATCTATATATCTACAGAAACATACACTAACATACTTAAGGCACCCTAAATGTCATTTAGTTATGTTATGAGTTGTTTTGTCAGAAATTATCCTTTTGAGTTCCAAAAGCTATTTATAAAAGAAAATTAGCAGCAAAAATATTTTTTTGATTTTGATTTATTTTAAATTTGGATTAAACTTTAACGGAGATTTAGATTCAGTTAAATTTGGTTGTAAATTTCTGAGTTTCCATCTAAAGGTTGAAGAAAAGTGAAAATAAAAAAATGGCCCTCACATTACAAGAGAAGTTAAAATAACGGTAGGGATGAAAATCCCTTCACATAAATGATGAAAAAAGCTCAAAGTTAACCGGACAAAAATCGTGTTTTTAAAAGATTGCATAGACTAAATTTGCATTTAACTCTACATAAAATAGGAATCAAAATTAATTTAATTTAGAAAACAAAGTTCAAAAAAGAAGACATACAAGGAAATAAAAACCACATAAATCCTTCAAGAAATCATAGATGTCGATATGTTGTTTTTGACTCGACTTGATTTTTTGATTCGTAACTCAAAACGTAAATCAAGCAGTAACAAAACATAAATCAAACAGTTTAAGAGTCGGATATTAGATAATATATATTTTATACTAATAATATATAATATAGCAAGTATTTGTTGTACATAACTATATAACTATATTTATATATTAATTTAAAAATAAAAAATACTATTGGAAAAAAAAAATCAATTTTAAAGGCTTATTAAAAAATTATTTTTAAGAAATAATAAATAATAAATATAAAATATAAAAGTTATTTTTATACCCTGAGTAGTTAGGTCATTCGCATCGACCGGAGCGTGACTCGGGCGACTCTAGAGCAAAGTTGAGTCACCTCAATTTCACTTTATTTGAGTGCATTCGTACGAATCTACTCGTACCTCGTACAAGTTTGACAACTACGTCAAAATTAATCATCCCACCCCCACCCAACCTACGTGTTTGAAACCCAACCAGTTCAAGCTTTTCTTTCTTTTTTTACTTTATGTATATAATAAATAAACAGATGCATTTATTTCGGAATAGATTCAGGTTGGCAGGTTGATGGGCTGAAGATTTTCAACCCTAACCCTAAGCAATCCTGAAATTCTACAATCCTAATCCAAATTTCTTCCTGTTGATCTAATCATGTTTCAGATTCAATTGAGCATTGACAACCGTAATATCAAGACCAAAAGAATTAATTAATTGATAATCATCAAAGATAATAATAATTTATATAATACATTAAAAAAATGACCCAATTACATGAATATCTCACTACTAAAAAATTAATACATATATAATTATTATCTATAATTCTTTTAGACAAATTTCATTGACATTTTTTTAGTGTTTAAAAGTTGTGTAATATATATCGATTACATATATTACTTGACTGCATCTCTACCACCAACAGTCGTTGTCAGCACCACTAATCGCCGTCACCGCATTGTGCAGGTTTTCATTTAATTATTTTTTTAAACACAAGGAATAATTAATTTTTATGTACCGTTTATATTTATATGTAAATAAACCAACAAAAAGTAGCAGATCCAAAATCCCGGTTAAACACAACTACTAAACGCGCCGATGCCATAAGTGTTACAAGAAACAAAAGTTAACTGAGTTATATGGTATATTATCATAGGAAAAATGAACGATTAAAGAACATACCGGGATATTTCGTTCTGGGGTCTGAGCGATAGATCTGGAGATAGATCTGGAGATTTCACGGGATGGCGGCGATGTGATTGGATTTTTCTATTTATTATGAGTTGCCTGGGCCATCGAATTTAAGAGGCTTTCGGCCCAATTCGAGCTCTAGTTCCCAACGAATGGGTGAGCTCGAATCAGTCTTGCAAAAATTATTTTTTGTGAAATATTTTTGTGCAAAGTAATTGAAAGCCATTTGAGATTAAAAGAATGAATGAATGAAACTACAATACGAGTATAAAAGAAACAAGAAGCAAAATTATTTGAGCTTCAATACGCATTTAGTTATTATAGGTTTATGTAAAAACATGATGAAAAGGAGTCGACCCGCACAAAGACGGGATGCGCTGCTAATTTTGATTCAAAATCTTTATCGGATAGCAAGTACCACCATTTTTCTATAGTGGATGAAGTTCTGAAAAATTATGATGTATTCCTATTATTATTATGATTATCAAATAATCAAGAAAGTCATTACACTTATGAAATACCTTTGAAAACAAAATTGATGTAACAATTAACATGTTGGGGGTTGACATCTGAGTCAAAGATTCTCCCTGCCCGGGTAACCCGACAACGGGAACCGCGTCCGGATATTTTTTAAATTCGTTATCTTGGATTTTTGTGATATCTGTGTAAGGTTGCAGGTCCTAGTTGATTTACCAATTAAAACATGCTATTAAGTAATAATGCTAAGTTTATACTTTGTATTTAGATTTAAATTATATATACAAGGATCCTTTTTTTATATAAAGTTTGAGTCAGATGTATCCTAGTGTGTATGCAGTTTCGTTTTTGTTACATTATATCGAGGCAGTAGCTTTGAGACCTTGAGTATCACTACTACATGCTGTAGTTGTTTTAAAATCATGAATTGATTATGCTTATCATAGCCTCATAGGTGATACTTACACCACCTAAATTTTTCGTATACCAAATATCATTTGTACAACACCACCTAAGCCTTACTTAGTTGTATGTGGTGAAATCAAGTAGCGTAAGTTTCACCTATTCCATCGTCTTATGTCTTTTTTTAGCGTTATGATATCCAGTCGTGCCATTATCTATTTTTGGTTACACATTCTTGTTATATAGTTCAGAATTTTATTACAAATACAAGTCCGTTATTCAACGTAGAACCTTGGTGACTTTCTAGATGTTAACTTACTTAACTAACTGGTTACCAATTAACTATAGTGTTGCCTCATATTATAACTTACTAAGATTTGGTTATGAAGCACTTATAGCTTTGTGGAATTTAGATCCCCTCTACATGCTTTGTAAACTTTGATGCCATCACTAAAGCTAGTGATGTAAGGAGTTCGGAGTGGGAAAGCCTTTATGAGGGCACAGCTGATGTCATCACTCTCTCTATATCTTATGATCATATAGACCCACTTACATACTCTTGGTAATTCCTAGATGGTAGAATAATGACCACCCATGTGTTATTCATCTCAACTGTAGGTTGGTCCCTTTGGCTGTTTTGCAACATCAGCACTTCAACTTGATTGAGATGGGTTTTTAGTTGATCCATTATTGTGTAATATATGGATCAACAGTGCTTATTCATAAGTGATAAGTATCTACAGGACTCACTGGTCCGTGTTTATTTGAAGAGCTTGTTGATGCATGCTCATGTAATACTATCATGTTGACTGCACGTCCTGTCTTAGCATCTTATTCTTGAGAAAGTGCAAACTTGTGTGCAAGGAATGTCTATGTGTATAGTTGACGTTTCATTATTATTCGTCTATTTGATGACCCTTCATTTTGCAGTATATATATATACTCTGAAGTGTTTCTCCTTTCACTTTGTTGATTTGAGAAATCTGGCTTATAGGACTTAGGTCTGTAGTAAGATGTCTTTTGGTTACATTTGGTGGCATTCTAGGTGATCTGTACTTCATACGATGATTTAGATATCTCTCTTTGTTTCTCTTCTTATCTAAACACATTCTAGGCTTTAGAGATTTTTATATTAATGACTGAATTAGTGGGATTTGCCTGCTGATGTTTTTATAGCTTTCATCTAGTCCCATTAGGAATCGAGTGAGCCTCTTTTTTGGTCCCTTTCACTCTTTTCTTTTCTTTTTTTCTCCATTTTTTACAGTCATGCAACCAGACAAAAACATTTTTTTTTAATTCACCCAAGTCATCCCATAGCGCTTTCAACTTATGATGGTATCTAAATTGTGCTATTTAGTTGTTTTAACTGAACTATATCTTTGAAATTTGATAGATTATGTGTGTGGTGTTTTTGCAATTTACATGAAAGTTATTGCCCATCCAGAACTTGTGTTAAGAATCCATGATACATTATGTCATTTGCTTGATCCTGAAATGACCTAATTTTAGATTGCTTCTGGGATTTTTGAATTCGTTATTGATGATCTTAATTTTTTTTTGGCTCTTGGTGCCAAGATCAATAAAATGCTTCCAAGGGCTTTAACTGTCTGACTATTTTAGCCTGTTTGAAATTAACACAAGTACCTGGTTAGTTATTTTGATGAAAATTTTGATGAGCAGAGTTAATGTCCTATGTGACTGAAACAGCAGAAGATTACTCGATCCTCATCATGGATGTGTTATCAGTTTAGGTGATGAATTTGTTGCTTGATTTTATAATTCCGTTTTGATTTTAATTTGCTAGGTTCATGGATATTTGATTTTGTGTATCTTTACCATTTGGTTAAACTTGCATGTGAGATAGTTGAGAAATTCATTCATGGAGCATATATACTGTTAATACTAGTTCACTTAGAAAGTCGAAGATGGAAGCTTCCAGTTGAACGTTAGTAACTGTTTTAAGTTTTAACTACCAACTAATCTAACTGTTCATCTTATCACTACTTAGTAGACTTTGGTTCTGACACACACATGCCCTGTTAAAAGTTAGATCCCCTATGCATGCTTTGAACTGATGTAGTATAGTTTATACCTGCTATGATGTTGCATTGGTGGTGTGTCTTCAATAGTATTCGAAATATCTGGCAGATCATTGCACCTTCTCTATGCATTCTATAACCATAAAAATAGTTGGATCTAAATACCGAGAGAAGAATGACTCCTTAGTACTTTGAACCAGTAACAAGAAACCAGTAATAAGAAAGGTTTATCTAGGAGAACATTTTTGTTTCTGCAATTAGATGCACAATGAGCTTAGCTAACAACCATGGTACTAGTTAAGACATTTTGATCTGATTATCTGATATTTTCAAAATTAGAAAATTGTTGGATCTAATACTGTTAGAAGAAAATTATGGTAGCTTGTTTCATACTTACATCTAGACCTGAAATCGAAACTTTACAATAAATCTGTGTTGTAGATTCTGGGGGTGGAAAGAACGGCAACTCAGCAAGAAATAAAGAAGGCATATCATAGGTTGGCATTGAGGTTGCATCCTGATAAGAATCCTGGCGATGAGGTGAACATTATTTTTCGTATTCTCAATTAATTTTATGGGTAGCTGTTTACACCCTGAGCAATTTTAACATGCTAACATGCTGTTAACCCAATGTAGGATGCCAAAGAAAAATTCCAGCAACTGCAGAAAGTTATTTCAATACTTGGTGATGAGGAGAAACGGGCAGTTTATGATCAAACTGGCTGTGTCGATGATGCCGTGAGTAACATTCATATCATACTATTATCCAGAGCTTTGTTAATCCTCATATTGTACTTACTGCTGTTTCTTAATCTACAGGATCTTGCCGGGGATGTGGTTGAAAACCTAAAGGACTTCTTTCGAGCTATGTATAAAAAGGTTTTGCCACTCGTATATAACTTTTTCAAATCATGTACAATTTTCACATGTCCTCCTGTGATAATGTATTCACACGCTTGTGTAGGTTACGGAAACTGATATTGAAGAGTTTGAATCAAATTACAGAGGTTCAGAGTCCGAGAAAACTGATTTGGTTGATCTATACAAACAGTACAAAGGTCATATGAACAGGTAAACTCGTTAGCATATGTTACATTTCTTTCTGATTGGTTCCCCGAAGATTCTTAACAAAATTCTGTCACAGGCTGTTCTGCTCAATGCTATGCTCGGATCCAAAGCTCGATTCACATCGATTCAAGGATATTCTTGATGAGGCAATATCTGCTGGTATCAGTCTCTGATTCTTTTCTTCTTCTGTGGAATTAGGCTTAAAAAAAAGAGATTTTCACAAATTCAATACTGTACTTGTAGGAGAATTGAAGTCAACCAAAGCATACCAGAAATGGGCTAAGCAGGTCTCCCAAACAAAACCACCGACAGACCCATTGCGTCGGAGAGGGAAGTGAGTGATGTGGCTTTTTCATTGCTTCCTTTATATTCTCAAATCTCTATCATATTATGGTTACAATAGTTTGATGACTAACTCACAGTGCTTACAGACCAAAGACAGAGTCGGATGATTTATATGCCATAATTTCAAAACGGCAAAGTGAGAGGAAGGGGCAGGTAGATGCAATGTTTTCATCCCTGGTGAGTAAATATGGAGGGGGGCCATCTTCGGAACCTACTGAAGAAGAGTTTGAAGCAGCTAGAGAAAAACTAGAAAAACGTAAGACTTCAAAGAAGAAATCCAAGGGAAAATAATCCAGCTTTAGTCCACAACATTTCTAATCTAATATTCTATATGACGTGTCTTGTGGCATTTGTATTGTCTTAGACTTGTTTAAATGTTTGTAACTGGGGATATGTTTTGTTGCATCTATTCTTGTTCTGATTTTCAAACTTCAAATTTTATCAATTGTTGCACACTCAAAAGCTCAAAGCTTGTGCATTCATGGCCATTTTTAACCAAACCAAACTGTACAATCCAAATAAGAGTGAATAACGATTAGACGGTGACGCATAATCTTTTAGGTAATTATTGTTAACATATTAGAAGTTTCATATTGTGGTTTTGTTAGTATGGCATGTTATTGTAACTAACGTTGGACTAATGTTAAATTAGGCGATTTTGTATACATAAAATACAGAGGTTCTAGTTCTAAAAAATAGAAAAGAACATCCGATTTTACAAGAACTGAACTTTAGAAATCTAACTTTTGACTAACCAATTAATCAAATATTCCAATCTACTGGTTTGAAATTTCTGTTTTGAAGGTTGAATATCTAAACATAATTGTCAAAAACCACTCGAGTTTGTTTAAATACATCCATTTTCAATCCACCATATACGACGATGACAATGACAGCAGTACCCACTCCAGGCGAAAGCAGCTTATGTGGGAGGTAGCAGCAGTTAATTATTTTAGTAAATGAGACAAGGGGTTAACCTTTGAATTAGAGCGGGACATAGCCGTCAACACAAAAGCGGGAAGTTGTGTCAATAAAGGCTATATAAACAAACCATTCTAGCCAATAAAAAGATCTAAAATATTAAGTGCAGCAAATTTCCCAATATGGCATAAAACTTATAACATGCCAGCTTAATATTAAAAATGTGCAATGTTATGAGATGCAACTAAAAATTCAATAGTAGTCACTGGGCAATGATACAAAAGCATATTTTGTAAAGCAAGAATGCTACACATAGTAGTCAAACTAAGCCATTCTAGAAATTGACAACAGAGTATATAGAGAGAGATTTAGACTATCTAGAAATATATGAACCAGCTTCCCAAAAAAGTGGATCTTGCCTAGGGAGCAAAGAGGATGGCAGTGGATCGGTCACTGCAAGAAAATGGAAGTAGTTAAGTAACGATTTTGATGGATAATGGAAACTTGATCAAGGATGGTTTCAAAGAACGCGGTAGATAAGTACAGGGTATAACTAAAGTATTGTCGTATTATATTATTATGTTTAAATAAGTCTTTAACTGAGACAGGGGCCTTTTCTACATCAGCAAAGAGCAGAATATATATAATTACTAAAAACAGAGAACGGAAGCCATAAGAAGAAAGAAGGAAAAAACATACTACTTCCAGTCTCTTGGGAGATGCCCAAGAAATCTGCGGAAAAAAGCAATCTTCTCGATTCGAGCCTCGGCGTTATGCAGTTTCAAATCTAACTCGATATTGGAGCCAACTCCGGCAGCATCCATTTGCTTGATTAGAACACCAGCTCTCTTCATGGCCTTAGTTAAATCATACGGAAGTCTATGTCCTATCAAATCAATAATAACAAATAAAAGTTGAGTACCTTGTTGAATTAATATAAAAAAAACTGTCAGCGTCATTACACAAAGAAGAAAGTTGGGCTAAATAAATGGAAACGTGTGCATACCTGCCATAGTCTTGTATCGAAGTTTTGGCTGAGAAAAATTTCGATCCCTTGAGAATATCAAAAAAGAGTAAGACCATATGTTGTGATAATGTACGTAAAACAATATAATTGAAAAGTAAAAGAAAAGTAAGACGTCATCAGACCTTGCATTTTGTGTTGGGAACCTCAACTGTAACAAAATTATTTGGTCGTACATAACAGCTCCCGGACCAGAAAAGCGCACGCTCGAACTGAAGAAATAGGCAAATTGACTGATCAACAAACAACAATTTAAGCTTTCATTGCGGATATAGTTTTGAAAAAGATACAATCAATAATATTGTTGAGTAGTAAGAAAGCAGATGGAACTAAAACCGAAAAGGAAAAAAAAAGATACTCTACTAGAAAACATGATCAAACTAAGCTGCATCTACTTCACATGAAAGGCATACGTATGGTGTGTGTGTTAGTTGAAGTGTGTCTACTAATTATGAGATAAAGATTGGGAGAAACGCTAACATAACATTGATTTGTAAAGCGTCGATAAATGCAGTCAAATTATCAAACCTAATTAGTAAATTTAGGCTTTATGAATTAATCTCCAGTGTTCATTAGAATAAGATGATGCATACAGTCTACAAAAAAAGGGTAATGGGGGGAACCCTAGCCCCGGTACCACAATTGGATACCCATCGACAGATCCCGTATGA